>VZRX01018378.1:0-30331 GCA_013398075.1 Notiomystis cincta | reverse complement strand
TATATATATATATTTGTGGTTTGGCACTCAAAGAGAGCTTCAACTCATGCATCATCTCTGGCTGCCAACATCTGTGAATTATTACACATTGGTTTCGTTTGGGTTTTTTTTTAAAAGCCTCAAACTCCAAAACTAACGTCACTCGGTGGTTGCACCTACTGCTGAGGAACAGGGTGGAACTTTGGAATGGGATTTTCACCAGGGCAGGTCACTGAGTTTGCTAATAAACAGGATTTTATGGTAATGCCTGTCCTCACTGCTGCTGTGCTAGGGAGTAAATCCCAGCTGAGTTACACTCGGTTCGTTTTCGAGCATGGCTGGTGCGTGAGGAACGCTGTGGTTTATTTCTGAAACAACCTCCCAGTGCAAACCTAACTGTGTGGAGACACCTCACTGAGGAGGAGGAGGAGGAGAGAAACCACCTGCACAGGTGATTTTGGGACCAGGTGTGAGCAGTGGGGAGCCAAAATTCCTGGCAGCGACGCGTCCGCGGGAAACCCCGGCGCCAGCAGAGCTCACCATGGGCTCGCACGAGCCCAGCAGAGCCTGCAACCAACACTCAGCAGTGCAGATCTGTACACAGGGAACCTAGGGGCCTCTGCCTCAGGCACAGCTGGGGAAAAAAGCACCATCCTGGACATCCTGGGCAGCAGCAAACCCTTGCTCGAAATCGGGCGGCATCAAAGTGTCAGAGTCAAACCTCATCAGCCTCAGCAAATGTGGCACAATTTGGTTTGTTTTTTTTTTTTTTTTGCTTGTAAGGTGCAAAGATAGGCAGACAGGAACATTGTGATGTGAACTTGTTGCTGGTCTAATTTCAAGATCACAGCAGCAAACCCCACCTCTGCATGGAAAAATGGTGCTTTGTGAGGCTGGTGTGTGAATAGACATGGTCATAACACAGGTGGGCAGCCAGAGTTTATTTGGATTGGAGAAGAAAAGAAGATCTAACAACTACTGATCAACAAAATCAAGTTCAGTCTACTTTTCCTAAACTGTTACATCTCAGCTCCTTTGTCTTCACTGCCATTTTGGCTTTACTTCAAATGGAATCTGTCTGCAGCACAGGCACAGAGTTAGCCTGGCATATCCACTGAAGAAACTAAATCCATCCCCTGGTTGATCTTGCAACTGCTTTCCAGGATGAATTTACCCTAAAGCTTCAACAGGTTTGTAAAGAGAAAAATTAAAAATGCAAGTTTGCAAAGCCCTTGCCTTGTGAGCCACAGTGGAACAGCTGGATCTGCTCTGGGTGAAGATGTAAAGGCCAGAAACAAAGATTTCTGCATGGCCAGACTTCACCAGCTGGAGCAATAATAGGTTTAAACAGATTTCCCAGGGAAGTTGTGGCTGCCCCTGGATCCCTGGAAGTGTCCAAGGCTGGGCTGGATCAGCCTGGGACAGTGGGAGGTGTCCCTGCCCATGGCAGGGGTGGCACTGGATGATTTTTAAGGCCAACCTAAAGCATTCCATGATTCTATGATAAACATCAAGAAGCAGCTCTTCTCTTCAGGAATATTAATTAATTAAACCTAGACCAGGACAGTGATCCTCCCCTCACTGGCTCTGGACTGATATTTTGTCCATCCAGTTTCAGCAAGGTTTTCTTTTTCTCTTTGGTGAATCCCAGGTCAGCACAAACAGCCAGACACCTTCAAATCCCCAAGTTTCTGGCTGCTCTTTTTTAGTGCTAACACAATGATTTTTCCATGACAAACCAAGCTACTTTCCCCAGCTCCTCCTGAAGGTGAGGAGGTTTTTCTTAGCCCAAAAGTCACCATGTGAATGCCCAGGTTTCCAAGTGTCACCCCTGTAACAGAGCTGGCAAACATGTGCTGCCTCTCAGCTGCCACAGCTCCAAGTCCAGCTTATTATTTAATACATAGTCTTGAATGGATGAGCTATAAACCCTCCTGAATAGTAACTTTGGGGGAAGGATCAAACTTCTCAGCCTCCTGGATGAGCCCTTCACATTTTAAACCCTGAAATTCCACGTGAGATGGGCTGAGGGCACAGTGTGATTCAAATCAACTCACTCCCTTCAAAGAGAAGGCAGAAGAAAATTAAAATATCTCAGACCTGCTCTCTCACTCATAATTTCTCAATGCACTTGCTCATCTTCTGCAGCCTTGGGGTTCCTCTCCCTTCTTTATTTGCAATCTCAGCTTTAAAAGTCACAGGAATTTTTTTCCACCCTTAAAACTCCCCATTGTTCCAATTCTCCCTCCCACACATGGTGATTGGTAAAACTTTCTGTGATGCTGAGTACAGTAAAATTACCTGTTTGCTGCATGGCCACTATCAGTGATTTCCCCCAGGGTTCCCATGAAATCCAGGCTGTGTTTGCTGTGTGGCAGGAGGGACAGAGCCCATCTGGGCAGGGCACTGGGCCACAGGGTGAGCACAGCAGTGATGGGTGACACAGGGCAGTGATGGATGACAGGGGATCAGGGAGGGCAATGGGAGGGTTCCTGCATGGCCATGGGGTGGGAAGAGGGTGTTGGGGCTGCCCTGGGCATGGCACTGCTCCTCAGGATGGTGAGAGGGGGCTCAGGCAAACCTGGCTCTGCTCACTGGCCTTTCTGCACTGCTGCTTCTGTATTTCAGTCAGAGGTGGGGGAGAAAAGTATCTGGAAAGCCCAGGTGGGACAACCAAAGAGATCTGGAAAATCCTGATTCTCTCTGCTTGGAGCTGGGTCAGGATGCTCCCAAGGACAAAGCAGAAAGAAGCAAATGAAGAGTTAAGTGAAACTAAACCGAAGAAGAACAAAAATAGTCCCATATGTCTGATACACCATAAATCCTGCTCCTCAGAGAAATGGGAGTACTTTGCAAGTCTGAACCATCTGTTAAGACCTTTCCCCAGTCAGATCTGGAGGCCAGGCTTGCTCACACAGTGCCCACCAAGATAAAACCCCTGGAAATCTGGGTCACTGGGGCTTGAGCCTGGGCACGAGGAAGGAGCCCGAAAGCACATCCCCAAGCTCTGCAGGGTGCAGGCAGCCACTGACCCAGGTCACAGCAGCACCCACACAGTGACCTGACTCCCTGACACCTAATTGAGGGCCAGGCTGTAATTTAGACAAAGCTGGTGATGTTCTATCAGCTGCAGCAAGCTGAAGGGGTTGAACCCATGAGCTCACATGGCTTGGCTAAGTCACCTAAGTAAGGTGACAGCACCAAATGGATGAACTCCTGGTGCCCTGTGCTTCAGCCTTGGCAAAGAAAGCTGGAGGAATAACAGCAGCACTGTCCTGTGGGCAGGGTGAGGGTCAGGCTCTTCTCCAAGGGAACCAGCAGCAGGACAAGGGGAAATGGCCTCAAGCTGCACCAGGGGAGATTCACATTGGATATCAGAAGGAATTTCTTCATGGAAAGGATGCAGGCCTTGGCAGGGGCTGCCCAGGGAGGTTTGGAGTGCCCATCCATGGAGGTGTCCAAGGAAGGCCTGGATGTGGCACTCAGTGCTCTGGTTTAGTTGATAAGGTGGGGATTCATCAGGGGTTGGATTAAATAATCCTGAAGGTCGTTTCCAATTTTAACCATTCTATGACTCTGTGTTTCCTGGTCAACAAAGGTGCTGCTGGGACCAGGTAGGATAATCTTTTTCCTGGGTCCACTTCTCTCAGATGTGGCCATTCTCCAGTTCAGTGCATCTCCTCCAAGGCAGCACAGAATAAATTCCCACATTTCCCCCACGCGGCTTTTGCACACACGCTCCATTCCACACTTCCCATGGGGCATTTCCCACTGGATCTGCTCTGTTGTAAAGGCAACACATGGTTGCCAAAAAGAATTATACCCAAGGCAAACAAAGCAAAATAGCCCCAACAGCATGGCTGGAGCTGGTGTGGTGCAATTGCAGTGCAACGTGGTTCGCTGACCGCTCCATCGCTCCCTGTCATTGCTGGTGAATTATTCAATCTGTTATCAAGGAAAATGCTTGAAACATGCCATCATCTATTGTTTATCTTGTGTTCCAAAAGTGTGTGTGGCTGTGCCAGATATGTCCTAAATTCTTTCATTTTATCTGCCCAGTCGTACACAGACGCCAACATAAATAAGTGCCAGGTACACACACACACCTACGAGCAATGCACGGGGTTCAGCCCTCTTCTGATCTTTCTCTTTCATCTCCAAGGAAAGAGAAGGGGAAAAAAACCCACTGTTCCACCTCCACTGTGCCCACACCATCCCATCCCCATGCCCTGCTCCAATTCCAGTGGGGATTTTCCTGAGCAGTGTGGGACTGGGATGTTTTTCAGCACAGATTCGCTGAGTGATCTGAGTGACCGAATGGCATCAAGGCTTCAAGGGGTGAGTTCCCAGCTGGGAAGGTTTGCAAGGGAATTATTTGTACAACTGCATCACTAAACTGGAAAATAAGAGGTGTGAATATCTTGGAGCTGAACATGTGTGGCAGCATTGATGGAGATGGGGATTCTTGGCTGGGAGAAACTCCAGTTTTTACTGGCTGCTCAGGAGGTCAGAGCAGGTGGCATTGGAGCCTCTGTGCCCAGGCTGGTTCTCCCCCTCCCTGCCTGCTCTGAGCTGCCCAAGAGTGATGTCTCCCTGAGCAGCAGGCACTGCTATCCCCTGGGAGTAGCTCCCAAACACTCCTCCCCTTGGAATCATCACCCTGCTTGCAGAGGTTAATGGGACAGGCGGATTTCCAAGTGGGAAGCTTTGCCCAAAAGTGGGTTAGCAAGAGGGCGGGGAGGAGACAGGCCCTTGCAAAAACAAAAATTCACTTAGCCAGCAGTTGTAGCTGGGCAAGGCCACTGAGAGTGTGACAGAGGTAAAGCCCAGCGTGGCAGATATTATTTAATATGGGGAAGTGGAGCAGGTCACTCACCTCCAGTAGGATCTGCTGCCCTGGACATGCTGGTGGGAATCCTGCAGTGAGGGGTGTCCAGTTCAGGACAGGGCTTTGTACTAAAGAGCAGGACTGATCCCAAACAGGAACATGAGGTCATGGAATGGTTTGGGTTGGAAGGGACCTTAAAGATCATCTTGTTCCAAGCTGTGAGCAGGGACATCTTCCACTTGAACAGATTGTTCAAAGTCCCATCCAACCTGGCCTTGGACACTTCCAAGGATCCAGGGGCAGCCACAGCTTCTCTGGGCACCCTGTGCCAGGGCCTCCCCATCCTCACAAGGAACAGTTCCTTCCTAATATCCAGTGTAACCCTGCCCTCTGGCACTGGGAAGCCATTCCCTGTGTCCTGTCCCTGCAGCCCTTGGAAATTGTCCCACTCCATCATTTTTGTCAGCTCCTCCAGGCCCTGCAAGGCCACCCTGAGCTCAGCCCAAAGCTTCTCCTGTCCAGGCTGAACAATCCCAGCTGTGCCAGCCTTTCCTCCCAGCAGAGCTGCTCCAGCCCTCTGCTCATCCTGGAGCCTCCTCTGGACTCTCTGCAGCAGCTCCACGTCCTCCCTGTGCTGGGCCCAGGGCTGGGGCAGCTCTGCAGGTGGGCTCTCACCTGGCACAGGGACACAATCCCAATCCTTTCCAGCTGCCCAGGCTGTGGGATCAGCCCAGGGCAGGGCAGGGTCTGGTCCCACCACACACAGCCAGGGCATGTCCATCTCTCACCCACCAGCATCCCAAGCCCATCTTTTTTTGCAGTGGCAAATGCCAGGGCTCAACTTTGATTTATACCTGGTGTGAATAAAGTCACCTCATCTACTTCTATCTTGTACTTTAATGTGCTTCCCCACTCCAAGACACCTTCCAGCAACCCCTTTTATTCCTTCTCATTCAAGTGCATCAGAACACACAGGATGGGGAAGCACCACCAGGACCTCTCTGCAGGTCACTCACACCAACAGTAGGAAAAAACCCCCACCAAGTTCTTGGAAAACAAGGACTGGAACTTCTCCTCCGACAGGAATTAGCTGCAGCTGACAGTAACCACGGAATGAAACACAAAATGCCTTTGTGTCCTCTGACAAACAGTGCTGCACATGTCTGCTCTCATCTATTTCAGGCATCGCTGCTTGTTGGAGGCAAATCTCAGCTCTGTGTGGGAGTGGCAGGGATGATTCAGCAGAGGAACCTGCCTGGCTGGAAACATTCCCTGCCTGTGGAAAACAGAAATGCTGAGGACCCCTCGCTGGCCAGATGACAGAAATGTCCATTTTTGTCCTCGTGAGTGGTTCTGCTGTAAGCAGCTGCTCCTCCCAGCAGTGCAGAGGGACAGTCCTGCACTCTGGGTTAAACAAAAAGTGCCACATGACATGAAATTCCTGATGTCTTTGTGGTGTTTTACTCTCCTGGGACAGCACTGAAGTTTTCCCCCCCTAAGAACAGGGATCACAGCACTGTGGGGATGGATCCATCATGTTTCCTTAGGTGTATCCATATATTTACATAAAGAATATTTAATAGAAGCAGGGAAACCTACTTATGTAATGCCTTTTGTACCAGGAAACCAATCTCTGAGTTTGATCAATCTGTTGGATTTTTACAGCTTGATTATTAAACCAAATTAACTCCCACTGTTACACACAGTTCTTGCATGAGACACACACACCCACATGTATATAAATATTTACTCCTGAGAAGAGCTGACCTCTATTAATGCACAAAGGTTCTGTCCTACTCTGATTTAAATGTCATATTGTAAAAAAAAATCATGGGAAAACACACTGAAAATAGCCATTATGTCCACAAAAACATCTCATTTTCCAAAATGGAGTTATGTTTAAAAGTGTCTTGTTTATTTAAAGCTCAAGTCCTAGAAATAAATTCCACATTTCTCATTCTCTTTAGATAAATACTTGATTACTTAACATGTTTATGGCACTGGAATGAATACTGGAGTGTTCTGTTGTTTTTAAAAAATAAAAATAATTTTTAAAAAAAGCGTTGCAATGACAACCAAAGATTTAGCAGCCATTTTTTTTTTTTATTTGCTCAAGCTGACCTCACAGGGACGTGATCTTGGAGAAAGGCAGGCTTTTTAGCAGGGCAGTGATTTAATACACTGAATTCATTGCAAGATAAATAAGCAGGAGGAGTCACACTATTTTCAAATCTCTCTGTTTGTGCCTACGTGAGGTCTCCACAAGGAATAAAATAATAAAATTACATGGCTCAAGAGGCATGCAGCTGACTTGTCACGGGGCACTGTAGGAGCAGCTCTCTCCCCCAGCTCAGTTCTCATGAGCTGAGAAGGGCTGATGCTCGCACTTTTTGCGTGGACTTGCAAGACAGAGTTGCTCTTGCCATGAATGTCACGGGGTGCAGATGTGAGCAGATGAGAAGCAGCCTCCTCTCCACACTGCAGCTCTGACAGAGGTTTCCAGCTGTCAGAAAGCCTAAAAGCACAGGGTGATGTTTCCAGCATTTCAGGGCTTACACATCAGGAATTGCACCAGAGCGCTCCGAGGATCTTCTGGCTGGGCCGGCAGGGAAGTCACTCCTGTGTTTTCCAGATCCTTTTCTGCAGGACTTTGTCAGGGTTACAAAAGTGATTCTCTAAAGAGTGATTTTCTGACTTAGATACTGACATGCTGTAGCTATTTACCTTTCATAATAAAGATCAGAGAATCCCAGATCCCTGAGGCTGGAAAAGCCCTCCCAGCCCCTGCAGTCCCAGCTGTGCCCAGTCCCCACCTTGTCCCCAGCCCAGAGCACTCAGTGCCACCTCCAGGTGACACCTCCAGGGATGGGCACTCCAAAGCTCCCTGGGCAGCCCCTGCCAAGGCCTGAGCACCCTTTCCAGGGAGAAATTCCTGCTGCTGTCCACCCTGAGCCTGCCCTGGCCCAGCCTGAGGCCGTTCCCTCTCCTCCTGGCCCTGTTCCCTGGGAGCAGAGCCCGACCCCCCCTGAGCCCCCTCCTGTCAGGGACTTGTGCAGAGCCACAAGGTCCCCCCTGAGCCTCCTCTGCTCCAGGCTCAGCCCCTTTCCAGCTCCCTCAGTCTCTCCTTGTATGACCCTCTCTCTAAATATCTAAGCAGATCCAGCACCTTCCCTCAGGGAATGACAGAACTGATGATCAAATACACCTGTGCCAATCTGGGCTCTGGAGCAGAGCATGCCCAAAAGCACTGAGGTGTTTGAAGCCCCTCTTATGGCTCAGTGTGATGCCAACATCTCTGGGAAAATATGTCTACTGTGAAATTGCTGTTTTTGTGAATTCACTAACAAAACAAGATGGGCAAAATCAAATTGAAAAAAAAAACAACAACAATAAAACCATTTCTCCTCAGCCTCACACTAAGGAAGGGAAGTTGCCACCTTAAGACATCATCATCACCCTAAAGTGTGTGCAGAGGAGGGGACATCAGAAGAGGCACTGCTGGCCATGTCCCCAGCTGCTGGAGGAAGCAGCCAGTGAGCACCAACCCTCTCTGGTCAGCCCTTCCCCTCACTTAAAATTCCACAATAATGAACACTTCTCACAGAAGGGAAAATTTTCAGCTGTGACTCAGAGGATTATTATTTTTTGTTTATAAGACACACCCATTAATTTCATGTTGGATGCACGACGGATCCATCGTGAACCGCGGGCACGTGACAAACACCGGGAGCTGCACAGAGCACCCCGGGATTCATCCATCCTGCCTTTCCTTGGAGTCTCCTTGGAGCTCAGGGACAGACCCTTTACATCCCATCAGGCTGCTCCTCACAGCTGCAGAGAGAGCTGGCAGCACGTGGAACATGAAACACAGGGAAGTTTAAGTTTTGCAGCGGCTCCAATGCAGAAACTGCCAGCAGGTGCTTCCCTTATGGCCAGCACCTCTTGAATCAGTGGGAGGCCCAGGGCAGAGGGGAGCAGCCAGCAGGCCCAAGGCTCCCCCAACTGCAGAAAGAAATCCCAGCTGACATTTTGCCCCTGGTTTTCCATGGGTTGCAGAGGATGCTGCGAGCTGACTCAAAACCGGAGGAATTGTGTAACGCGATGGGGATGGCTCCATCCTGGATCCCTGCTGGATCCAAATCCTCCTTCCAACACTCCAGAAGAAGAAAAAGGACCCTCAAGTGGGTGTGAAGGTTTGTGCTGCCAGAGTGTAAATGAGAATCAGGCCTGACAGCTTTTAAACAGCCCACAGCAGTGCAGAACCAGAGGGGAAGGCTGTCCAATTGAAATACCAGGGATTTAGGCAACCAGAAATTTGGAAGCAACAAAACAACTGGTGGGACTGAGGTGAGGACTGATGCTAGCAGATCTGCCAGCTCCAAAAATAAACAGCAATAACAAAAAAAACATGACCCACAGCTGAATCCTCACGTTTTCCAAACCTTAATCCTGACCAGTTAATTTGGTTTATTAACTCTGCAGACAGATTCTGGTCAGCAGTTTGAGCTTTCCCACAGAAATATGAGCTGTAGAACCAGGCTTTGCTGAAGGTCCCAGGGGTCCTGGGCAGTCAGTCACCTGCCTGAGGTCCCAACACTGGAGCCATGGCTCCAGGGATGACTCCAGGCAGTGTTGGCTCCCTGGATGTAGAATCTTGTGGGAAGCCACCCCTGCTTTCCAACCCCTCTTCCCGTGTTCCCACCTGCAATCAGAGGGCAGAATGCCACCTAGTGAGCTGAGCTTCCTCATCCTCCTCCTTTCCCTCCTCCTCTCCCTCCCTGCAGCCCCCCAAGCCTCCCACCCCTGCCCTGCTGCAGGGGGACCTACAACAACTATCCTGTCTCCTCACTTTGTTACAGCACTGGCAGCAGCTCCCAGATTTCCTGCTCACGAGCCAACCCCCAGGTTTCCATCACTGCTCCCAGCTCCACAATGCCCATTTTGGATCAGTTTGCCCAGTGTCCATGTCACAGAGCTGGGCACCTCACAGATCCAGGGGACAGGCCAAGGAAGCAGAGCAATGGGAGCCCTTGAAAGCTGCATTCCTGCTGATCCCATTTTTATAGGAAGGTTTTGGCAGGCAGAAACAAGATTGTGGAAGGGACATGAGCTGCTTTGTGAGGCCTCATCTGATGTAACCACTGCATTCTTGGTATGGATCTTGGTGCTAATCATGGGCTGGCTGTGCTTGGAATGGAGGTTTGCCCATTTTCCCCAAAACCAAATTCCTGCTGGCATTTCAGGAATCTCCCTATTTTAATTTTTTTTTCCTTTTTTTTTTTTTCCCCAAACCCAACATAAGGAGAACAGGTCTCCCTGTATTTTATTTCTGGAAGCTGGAGAGATTATTGAAGCCATCCTTCAAGAGGAAGAAGCAAGTTCAGCCAAATTATAGAGATCCCTCCTCTCCTGAGAGGCCTGAGTGTAACAGAGATTCAAAAAATGCCTCACTGAATATGTCTGAAAGTAACCAACATTTCTAACCAGTCATTCACCCTTGTCCATGATGTGGCATCTTAACAGAGCAAATAATGGAGCACCAGGGAAGCAAAACCACCTCTGAACAGCATTTAGCAGGGTCTTATTCCTAGGAAATATGCTGGACAAGCAGGGAAAAGAGGCAGGGTGGAAGATGCTTGGAAACACAAGCACAGCCAAGGCAACAGATCCAGGCTGAGCTAACCTTGCTCCTGTTGTTGTAAAAGAGGAATGACACCTTGCACAGGTAATTACAGCCACTTAAACCCTCATCTGCATTCCACACAATGCAGCCAAGGAATAAACATAATTATCTCCTTGTCTGGAGCTGCTGCCCGGGTTAACCTCCCACCAGCCACCTCCTCAGTTAAAATGATTAATAATTAAAAACCTTAAATCCACTGCTAAATCCAGGGTTTAGCAGCTCTCAAATGGATCCACTCCATGCCCAGTTTTGTTGTGGAGCAACAGCAAAACATCCCACACCCCAAACACCCAAACAATCGAATTTACAAGAGCCTGGAGGACACAGGATGAGGGGGAATGGCTTCAAACTGACAGAGAGTAGGTTTGGATTGGATATTGGGAAATTTTTTTTACTTTGAGAGTGGGCAGGCCCTGGCACAGGGTGCCCAGATTTGCTGTGGCTGCCCCTGGATCCCTGGCAGTGTCCAAGGCCAGGTTGGACATTGGGGCTTGGATCAGCCTGGGACAGTGGGAGGTGTTCCTGCCCAGGGCAGGGGGTAGAATAGGATGTCCTTTAAGGTCCTTTCCACCCCAAACCATTCTGAGATTCTATGAAAAAAGGAGTCAAACCAAGAGCAAAGCACAGCAAAATAAAAAGAAAAGTAAAAAAAGATGGATATGAGAGAAAGCTTCCTGGGAGGAAACCAACCTATACCTTCCACTGACTAAGAAAAAGTGAGTTTTCCAGTTTGCTTGGGATAATTCTCTAACTGCTCCTCTCTCCAGCCAGGGCTGATGTACAGCTGGCAGTGGCTGGGATGGGACAAAGTGATGGGCACTTTCCACCCCGAATTTCTGGTGCTGATGCGAGAGTGTGCAAGCCCCCCGAGCTGGTGGAGGTTGTGTCTGTTTATATCAGCAGAGGATCTGGCTGGTGAATCACCCCCTTTTTGTGGCTGGAAAACACTGCCTCACTGGGAAAACCCCGCTGCCAGTGACACAAAACCTCAGTGGCAAAGGGAAAGAACTCCAGAGCAAATTCCCTTCGGGTGAGGCGGGGCCCTGTTCCCTCAACAATGAGAGCTCGCTCCAGCCCCTCTGTGGCTGTCAAAACATTCCTTATGGGGTCTTTCCTACCGGTGTTTCTTTTCTCCTGAGATACCCCCAGCCCCTCCTTCCTCCAGGCTCTTATCTGCTTGCACATGTCCTGCCTCTGGAGAGAAGGACCATAACAAACCCTGATTTATGGCCCACTTGGAAAATGCTGTGACGTCCGGCGCTCCCTTTGAATTCCTTCACGTTTGCAAAGTTTAGATGTTGTCCCTGAAGCTGCCAAGGAGTCCAGAGCAGGAAGTCAGCAGAAAAAATTAAAAAAAAAAGGAAGATAAGGAGGCTGCTGGGGCTGGGACAAATCCCCCAGCATGTGTTTTGTTTCCATGTCTTCTCATGGTTTGAAACTGAACTAGAAAGGCTCTTCTTCATCTTCTTCTTCCCCTTTTCCTTATCCCAAAAAAGGCAGCCTCAAGCAGAAGTGATTGTTTTCTTAATGAAAATTAGGCCAAGGGAAGGAAGGCACCTGAAGCACAGACAGTTTGCATTTGATGTAAAGCCTGGTTTTTAATTAAATTTCCTAATGATTCCAGAACCCTGGTTACATCACATCCCCAACCAGGCTGGAAAAATCCCAGGGACTGGGAACTGCATCTGCCCTTGCACTGCTGAGGTGCAGTGAGGACCTTTGAGCTGGGGAGATCAGCCCTGCACACAATTCCCCCCTGCCCACCAGGGGAGAGCTCCCAAATGGGGCACCTGCACCCCCAGATTCCCCAAACTCTGCCTCAGCAGGAGGAATGGGGCATCCTTTGGATCCACCACAAAATGGTATCAGGGTGATGATATCAGCTCATCTCCCAGCAAGCAAAGCTGTTAAAAAGACACTAAAATGAGCTCTGAAAGTAAATTTGGTGGAATTTATTGCAGGGCACTCATGCAGAAGGAAAACTCATCTTTTGCCATCATTTTGCACTCCAATAGCAGAAACTGCAGCTCTGTACTCAGCAGTAGCTCAGTCTGGGCCTTTTTGCCAGGCTGGGGCAGTCAAATGGCTCTGATTTCACCTGGCTGGGGTTGGGGTATTTGAGAAGGTGGAGGGGTCTTTTCTCAGGGCACCTTGTGTGAATTTTGGGCCTTTTCCCAGTGCAAACCAAACGATCACTTGACCTGGAGCTGGCACATCCAGCACACTCACACTGAGGCATTTATGTGTCTGTGACCACACCATAAAACACAGAATTTCCCACACTTACCCTGCTCTCCCAGCCCTGCAGGGCTGCAGGAGCAAACCCTAAGGGCAGAGATCCCTCAGGAGACCCCAGCCCGTGTCAGCAGCAAGGAAAATGAACAGATCCTCCAGGTAAAGCACGGTGTGGCTGAGGCTCAAGTGCTTGTGTCACACTTAGCTCGACATAAGAGATCATGACAGATAAAACTGGTCCCAAAAAGTTTTCTACCAGCATTTCCCCTCCAAAAGTTACAGCGAAATGAAAAAAAAAAAAAAAAAAAAAAAAAAAACAAACCCCAAAAAAAAAAAAAAAAAAAAAAAAACTTAAAAAAAACTTAAAAAAAAAAAAAAGAAAAGAAAATTAAGCAAGAAGCACTTTTTTGGTACCGAGTTTTCTTTGGAGAGCAGATTGTTTGCAGAGAGACGAAAAGCACGGCAAACACGCTGACGATTTGTCAATGTGCATCCCTTGGCATATTTGCAGCCCTGCTCAGCAGCCTTCCCTTCCAGCTCCCTTGCAGCTCCGATGAATCACGGCTGCAAACAGCCCCACTCGGAAAACAGTCACGCTGAGTGGCTCCTGACTAACCCCGAGCAGGGCTTTATTCACAGGGAGCGTGCAAACAGCAAACACATCTGTAAGCAGCAGCAGCCGCTCGCTGCCGGGGTAATTTGCAGACAAGAAAAGGGGTTAAGTCTGGCACGCTGATTGCTTACAGAAAGTAGATCGCTCAGCCTTAGTCATTTGCATCTCTTTCTGGATTGCAAATCCTCCTGGCACAGAGTACAGCAGGCCCTTTCATTTGTTTTCCTGCTCCTCGTCCTCCAGATGTTCGAGTCAGACTTGTTTTCTGCAGTTGTTTTGGTGTTTTTTTTTTTCTTTAGGACTTCTCAGATAATGAAACCTACTGCAGTCGGTACTGTGCAATACTCATGCTCTGAAAACTGAAATATGTCATTGATTTATTACTTCCAGTGGTCAACCACATACATGGATTAAGCTTTTCCAAAGAAGAAATTCATGGAAACATATCATGGAATGGTTTGGGCTGGAAGGGACCTTAAAAATCTCCTCATTTCACTCCCTGCCATGGGCAGGGACATCTTCTACTAGACCAGGTTGTTCCAAGTTCCATCCAGCCTGACCTTGAACACTTTCATGGATGGGGCATCCACAGTTTCCCTGGACTTGTTCCAGGGCCTCACCATCTCCAGAGTAAAGAATTTCTTCCTAAGTTCTGATCTAGGTCTACCCTCTTTCCATTTGAAATTGTTACATGAAGATTCTGCTTCAGCAGCAATGCAGGGTAAATACTGGAATCCATCTGCAGAATGAAACAGCAAAGCAAATTATTTGTTTCTCAGCAGCACAATTATTCAACAGGCTCATGTTCAGTGGGCCCTGTGAAAAGGCCTATGCTCAGACTTAAAAAATAAAGTAATTGTACCCTGAAAAAACCTTCCAACAGGTCAGAATCAAACCCAGAAATATCCCTCTGCAATGCCCCTTGAGTGAATAAATGTTTAAATAACTTATTTGAGGCAACATTGCCCATAGCATTCCACCACAGGCCCCCCAAATTGCAGAAACATCAGTTCTAAGTTTGCAAAGGCAAGCTCCTAAAACTCCTTTCTTTTGCCTCTGGAATGGTAACAGCTGCAGTGCATCAACAGCAGGTTAATTTAGGCTCGGATTTAACTCAGAGCTGCTGTGCTAAGCTCCTGGAAAACAGAAAGTGGAGTAGGAGGATCCTCCACCCCCAGCAAGGAGCAGGTGAGTGAGCACCAGACACTAAATTTGTCCCAGGTGTGGGTAAAATTGACAGTCAGAGTCAGCAGGCTGGGAGGGCTGAGTGCATCCCCTCTCCTCTGGCTGCCTCTCGTGACTGCTGAGGTGCCACTCTTGTTTTACAGCTTATGCAATCCTCAGATTCTGTCAGATGGTGTCTGACTGCTGAGCCTGCTCCTGGTCCTGCTCCATCACACCTTTCCTGATGTTTTCTCAATGCTTAACTTCAGCATTTTTGGATTACAGGCCACCTCTGCACAGGCCATCCAAATTCAGTGTTCTCCCGTACTATGAAATGCAATTTTTTAGGGGCACATTTGCACTTTACTCTTTGATTGAAATCTGTGCTCCAGAACACCTGTAGACACAGAATGCCTCTGCACACTGCTGTCCATCCCATGATTTATTTTGCAGAAAGTTGCCCCTTTCCCTGGATTTGGGAGGTTACCAGGAACAAGAAATGAGCCACTCTTTAGAGTTGCTGTGAATATTCTGGATATCTTTTATTACAAGTCCCTCATCTTGCCCACGTCACAAATGAGTAGTTGTGAGCTTCCTTTGATGCTGACTTGGTTAACAACCCCAAGGCAGAATGGAATAAACAATTCCCATATCATTCCCATCACATCTTACTCCATCCTCGCCATCCAAGGGTTTGGAGTTGCAGGGCATGAGGTTTCCAGCTAGAAGAGGGTCACAGAAAGTTTGTACTCCTGATCCCCCTCCCTGGGTTTCATTTCAGAGATTTGGGAACTGTGGGTTAATGCCTGACAGCTACAGCAGCCAGTGGGGAATTATTCTGGCTTTAGGGAGCAGGGATAAAGGCTACTTCCACTTCCAGTGTGCCCTGAAAATGTTCAGGCTGGTGTGAGCAAAAGCTGCTGCCTCATCTCCCTGGCCCTTTCCATACAGCATCTTTAAAAATCAGCAATGATGCTCCAGGGGAGCCTCCTTCACCTCAAATAAAAACTCACTTTTAATGACCAACTACTAAATGAAGCCATTTTCACTCATTTCAGCCACCAGAACACGTAGATAGTGTAACACATACCCATAAATAACCTGGCAGTGGAGACACCAGGAGAGGGGGATGCTGAGTGTAGACATGGGGGGGCTCCTTTGGAAAGGGTGCTACGTCCTTACCATGAGGTAAATTCTACATTATGTGGCCCAAAAGTGGCAATAAAAGGACTGTCTATGTACTCAACTTCTTTGTGTATGACAGGTGTATAAAAAACCCAGCAAATCAGAAATAATACGAGCAGAGTGTTTATTTTCTCCTTCTCCAAAAAATGTAATTGTTGATACTCCTGTTCCACTGACATAAACAGCTTTTCCTACCTCTCTTCATTCCTGACTGCTTTGAGTATTTGGAAATTATTTTGGATTTGTGTGGTGCAGCCAGTTAGACCTGATGATTTTATCATGTGTGCTTCTCTGTCTTTTTTCCTAACTAGAATCAAACAGCTCTGGGAACATCCAGTGCCACCCCTGCCATGGCAGGGACACCTCCACTGTCCCAGGCTGATCCAGCCCCAATGTCCAACCTGGCCTTGGACACTGCCAGGGATTCAGGGGCAGCCACAGCAAATCTGGGAATTCCAGCCCAGTCTCTCCCCACCCTCCAGGGAACAATTCCTTCCCAATATCCCATCCAGCCCTGCCCTCTGGCACTGGGAAGCCATTCCCTGTGTCCTGTCCCTGCATCCCTTGGGAATTGTCTCTCTCCATGTTTCCTGGGGCTCCTCCAGGCCCTGCAAGGCCACCCTGAGCTCAGCCCAAAGCTTCTCCTGTGCAGGCTGAACAATCCCAGCTGTGCCAGCCTTTCCTCCCAGCAGAGCTGCTCCAGCCCTCTGCTCATCCCGATGAAATCCCTGCTCAGGAGCAGGGCTGCAACCACTCTGTCTGTCCAGGGAGGAGATGGGATGGAAGATGCAGGACCCAGCAGCTCCAAACCTCCCTCTGATCTCTGCCAGCCTCTGTGTGCCCGGGAATTTGCTGGAGCAGCCCTGGGGACACTGAGGAACCTGAGCCCTGGGGTCTGTTCTGCATCTGCTCCTGCAGACAAACAACCTGGGACTGTCACCGAGCAACGCGGCGATGCCGGTAATTTAGGAAATGACCAACATTTGTGAGTGTCTGCACGCTGCCAAACGCATCCGGGAAAGGTTAAATCTGCCTTTGCAGCAGCACAAAAGGAACGGGAGCGAGCATCGAGCTGGGTGTGGTGCTGCTGGAAGGAGACCCGTGCTCCTACTGCGGTAAAAGATGCTAAAATCTCGTATTGCACCCTGCAATGAGCTTGTTTGTCCCTATCCTGTTACAGTGGAGTCTGGAGGTTGGGGTTGGTTTGTTTGGTTGGTTTTAATTTATTTTATTTAAACCAAAAGAATTCTGGAAGTAAATTCCTTCCGATTCCTCGCTTGATGGATTGTCTGGAAATGGACGCAGAAATAAAAAAAATGGTGCTGGATGCCGCCTGAAAAAGCGGTGCTTCTCTGTTCTGTGTGTGTTCAGGGGCAAAACTGGCAGTTTCTCATCTCGTCAAAGGAAAAATATCGTCTCTGACCCCAGGTTTTCCTCGAAGACTCTCGTCAGTGAGGGGGAAACGAGGCAGCTTGTGGCGCTTCAGGTACCAGCCAAGTAGAGTTTATAGAAACCCTGCTGATTCCCACAGGAATCCCGAGCACGCCCACCCAGCCAGGGATGGAGATGTCTCATTAAACAGCCGAAATTCTCTCCGGAGGGCAGGGAAAAGGCGATTTGTGCAGCTGCAGGGCGGGATTTCTGTGTGACCACAGCCCAGAGCAGAGCCAAGCTCATGCCAGGGCTGTCTCCCAGGTAAAAAAAAAAAAAACCCACACGTGTCCAGTCCCCTCCTTGCAAACAATTCCTCTGCACGTTTAAAGGAGGAAATAAAACTCGCAGCTGAGGGCACGGGGGTGGATGTGGCAAGATGCAAGACAGGTTCACCACGGGGCAGATTGTTCTTGTCCAACCTGGTATCTGATTTTCTGGAGATCAGAGCTGCAGATAAACTTTTCCTCTCGCAGTTCCAAAAAGGCTGCAGGGCAAGGTATGGGTTTACCTGGAGAAGGAGGAGGCTGAGATGGGCAAAAGTGAAGGGATGGGGCCTCGGGCAGAGGGGAGGAGAGTCAGAGCAGCAGAGGCTCCTTCCCCAGGACCGTTTCCAAGGCTGATCTGACTCAATAATTTTCCTCATAGCCTTGGCTCAGAACGTCAGCATGTGCTAATAAAAATTGCTGATGACACAAAACTGGGAAGCAGCTTCAATTCAGAATGTCAGAGAGTGTTACAGTAAGACCTCATGATCCAGAGCAGCAGAAAAGGGAGGAAATTCAGTAGCACGAGGAGGTCCTGCCTTTGGGAACCACTGAGTTTTTTGCTGCAAGCAAGGAATTCATCACCTGGCAGCAACAGAGCATTTTTCCCTGAGGAAAAGGCAGTTAGGAATGATAGCATGATGCAGATGTGAAGAGGGAATTTCAGCCTTAAAATGCTTCCAAAAAAAGGTGCCTCTGTTAGGGGTTCCCTAGGGAGGGCTGAAGTAATGCCACTGTGCAAGCTTTTGGTCCCTTTCCAAAGATTTCCTTTGCAACTGCAGGTACAATTCTTGCTTCCAGATCCCATCCTGAACTCCCAAGGGACAAAAAATACGGGTGGAGAAGGGTTATCAGGATAATCAGAGGAGAAAACGCTGCATTACCAGAATACTTCTGCTAAAAGCTTTGCCTTGGGAAAAGAGCAGAATAAAAACTCAAAAGGGGGATCTGAGAGAAAGGAGTGAAGCTGTTTCAGAGGAGGTTTAGGTTGGATATCAGGGAAAATTCTTCCCCCAGAGGGTGCTGGCACTGCCCAGGCTCCCCAGGGAATGGGCAAGGCCCTGAGGCTGCCAGAGCTCCAGGAGTGTTTGGATACTTCTCCCAGAGGTGCCCAAGGTGGGATTGTTGGGGGGTCTGGGGAGGGCCAGAGATGGGACTGGATCCTGGGGGTCCTTTCCAACTCAGGATATTCTGTGATCCTATAATTCTATAAATCAGGTGCTCTCTAAAAAGTGCTGAGCACAAACACTTGGGAAGAGCTGCCAGGATAATTTCCACCATAAGAACATATGGATACACCTGGCCATCAGTTTATTTAGGCTGTAAATTAGATGAAATGTTTAAATCACTGGGATAATCAGATTTTGGAAAAGGCTTCCTGTGGGATCACGGAGTCAAATAATCCACCTACTCTTTGATGAGTTAGAAAAGAGAGAATATACCTGGACCAGGTGATGCAACAATTCCTTTTTAATCCCTTCCCCTGTCCTAGCACTCTTTCCTCAGTGCTATCCATCAATAACATGAGTGATAAAACATGGAGCTTTGAAGCTCCAACTTTTTCTCTGCTTTCAAAAGATAATTGAAGGCATTTGCAAGTCTCCACTCCACACCCTGCCTGCAGAGGATTGCAGAGTCTGGACTGAGGTTTCTGAGTATAAATTAGCACACAGAGTCTGAAAGTGAGATTTCAAAGGCAGGTCCAAACCACTTACACTGAAGGAAAAAAAAATCTGACTACAGCAAGGTCTTTAAAAAACCCTATTGAAAGAACTGGGAGTAGTAAAGACTTTGAATGCTTTTATTTTGCATGCTGTCCTTGGTCTTTTTCCACAGCATATTTTTTTGAGCACAACAGATTTTTCCCATTCACCACTGAGTCACCTGCAAGAGGCTCAGGAGTTGTTTCCCATCTGTCTGGTTGCACTGCTGTGGTCCCAGAGCCCTACAGGTGTGCAGTGGTGATAATAGATATATAAACCATTTTTAGAAATTTTTCCCCATGGACTCACAAAAGCCTGAGTGTCTTGGCCAGGCAGGTTTGGCAGGAAAGGCATTTTTCCTTGTGCAGCATTCATTTTTTTGATGCCTCCAGCACTGTCCAACAAGAGGGAATTGCACCCTTTTCCATTCTTTCGCAGTGTTCTATTTAAAATAATTACAATCAATTATTATCACTCAACAGCTCTGACTTCCTGCCCTAAAAGCTCTTTGTTTATAAGTCATCACCCACCTCTCTATTAGTGAATCCTCCAGTAATCCAATGCATTTGAGGACTACCTGGAATGGCATGACTAATGCTCGTATTTTCCCACTCTCCTGGTAAATCAGGAGTGAGAAGCAGCCAGAGCATCTCCTCCTGAGCACTGTCCAGCTCAGGGGCTCCTCTTTTTTTCTCCTATTTCCCGGATCCAGGCCCTGCTTCCCTCACATCCAGCCCCACTCTGCCCCTCTGCAGTCTTTCGAAAATCCAAGAGAGGCCAGTTTCAGTTTTCCTTCCCTCCCCCAAGCCTCCCTCTCTTTCATCCCGGGCTGAGTCACCTGGGAAGCCTTTCCTACACCCCTAAAACATCCTGCAGGCCCTCTCTCCCCAGACTACACCTTGCCAACCCTCCAGCACTCCAGGCTCTTGAATGGAGAAGTGGTGGCTCCTCCAAGCACGTTCTTATTCCCATCCTCACCCTCTCCCTTGGGAGCCAGCCCTGCCTTATCCCCAAGGATCTCTTGCTGCAGATCAGAGCCCACAACAAGCAGCAGTTACCAAAGTCCCCAGGGGATGCCTCAGGTGTGTTTTCACAGGAGCTTTACATCACCTCCCAGCAAGCTCACACATGTCCCTGACTCCAACTCCAAGCTCAAAGCCAAGTTTTCTCCAAAAGTTTTAATTCAGAACGATTTTGTTGTTGTTGTTGTTGCTGAGCCTCATCAACACTGCGTGCAACCACCACTTTGTTGATTTTATAACAACAAAAAAAAGGTGTTTTATATGTTATGCTGAAAGCCAGGGCTTTTATGGGTAGGCAGGCAGAGGGACCCATCACTTCCCAGATATTAAACCACTTTTCCCTACTCCACAGAGCAGCAACGAGGTCCTTGCTGCTTTTCTCCCTCTCAAACGAGTCTCTGTCTCTGTGCCACTGAAGTGAAGAGGATTTAGCCCCAGGTGAGAGCAGGAGTGCAGAGCAGTGACAGTGCCAACAAGAACATGGCCAGAGGGCTGGAGTTGTCTCATCCTTTGTGATCCTCAGCACAGACAGCTTTTGTGGCAGCAAAACACCACCTCTGGTTTGGGGAGGGTGGAGGGCAGACTTTTCTGGAAGGGTTCTTCAGCTGGCCTCTGAAGGAGACCTGTCTTATTAATACTTTCCTTAAATAATCTGCAGCAGAGCTGAAAAAACCACCTTTTATTCCACACATAGCTGCCTTCAAAGAAAGATGGTTTGTGGAGAGAGGAAATGGCTTTTCTTAGGTTCCCCAACACAGCTGGAAAACACAGGTGAGGTTTTGGGCACAGAGCCCTTTTTATGGCTTCTTTCTCCTGTAATTGCTTTAGGATGTGTAACGGATGTACAGCACACCTACAGCCAAAAAAAAAGTTTTTAAAAAATTCCCTTTGAGAACATTAGCGTGGCTGCAAGCTTTTCAGCAGGACCACCCTTCCCTCTTCTGTGCCAGCTTTCTGCTGAAATTAGGAACTGCTTAATTACAACCCTCCTGAATGGTGTGGGTCAGCTGAAGGGGAGCACAGGCACTGCCCCAGCCTACAAAGCAAAGAGTAACAGGCATACAGGGATGGTTTTCCCCATCCAACCTCTTTATTGACTCTCTAGGTTGAAGTCACTGACAAATTGTTCTCAGACACCTCTTAGAAAGCAAAAAAAATGGAGCCTCAAAGTCTTCCAGAGGTGGTTCCTAATGCAAGCGGAGAAAAAGAATTAACATCTTGGCTTTGTCCTTGAATATTTCCTCTGAAAACAAGTAAATCTGTTGAATTAAGCTGAGGGACAAAACACACCAAAGCCCTTCAGAAAACAATGGCACTTGCAGTGACTTCCCTCCAGCACACCGAGGAGGAGAGAACAAAGGGCCGATTTAGGGGCACGGTGAAAAATGGGGTAATTGTTCCTTTATTTCCTACACACACCCACCCAAACAGAGCCAGCCCTTCCTCCAAACACCAGCAGGCCGAGGATGTCTCAGCTGATGTGTCTGTGCCACCAGGCAGGAACACAGAGTACTTTACCCGATTGCTTCACCAGCTCTGAGGCAGCAGCCGTAACCCCCGGCAAAGGTGCAGGGGTGGGGGGGTTAAGCCAAATTTCCATTTAGCTGTAAAGACGTGGCTCTGACTTGTCTTCACATTTGAAACCTCATTAATTTCCCTTTTGATTCATTCATTCAGTTACCTGTTAGCACGCTGCGTGCTGAAACTTGACCTCCAAGCGTGTCCTAAGCGCTGGTTTGATCAACAGCTCCTTGAACAACAAATTTCCAGTAAGAACAGAGATTTCTGCGAGGTGGCTGTGGCAGGAGCTGCTGTGACGTCCTCCAGTGATGGCTGTACTACTTGGCCATCAATCACCACCCCACAAAGGCTCCTTTCCAGGTCAGGGCTTCACCTCTGGCCCCAGTGGGTGCTCCTGGAGCTTCCAGGAGTTCCCAGGAGGAAAAGATCAAATGTGTGATCAGCACCAGCAACTGCTGCTGCTTTGTGATGAGTAGGGATAGGAGCTGTCTGACACAGAGGTGTCCTAACCCAAGCCCACCCCATAATAAACTGCAGCTGCAGCACCAGGAATCCTGGATACCCTCATTTCTTCACTCTGGCTCTGGCTTCCAGCCTGATGGGTAAATCTAGGGGAAAATTAAAGGCAAATGAAGGCAGAAAAAAGACAGCTACCTCTGAAGTAATTCCTTTACTTCCCTCTCTGTTATTACAGTTTGCTGTGAAACTCTTTCCACCAAAACACTCGAAGAACATTTTAACAGAAAAATCAGACTAACAGGAGGGAGCATGGCAGCACTGGGGCTTCCTCACAGCTGGCCTTGGGTTTCTGAGCCACTGATTTCACCTCTCTTCACACTGACATAAAAAATAAGCTGTCACAACTCAGGGATCCCTACGGGCTTTCTTGCAGCATGAGTAAAGCTAACTGAGGCTATGCTTGCCCAGGCTGGGGAGGGCACGTGGGCAGCTCACACTCAGTAACTAATTTGGGATGGCCATTCATCAACTCACTGCAGGCATGGATTTATCTGAGCTAATGTCCCTTAGCAGCCAACAGAAAGGAGGAGGAAAATCCAGAGGAATTCACCTTACCCTAAAACAGAAAGCAAAATTAGGCCAGTTGACTCATGCCCAAAACACACCCATCTCTGCTGCCAGTAAAGGGAGCCTTGGGTGATGGAGACAGCCCAGGTAGGTGAGTCAAACCCACCCCCACTTGGGAGCCCTCAGCCACCAGAGCCTGGTCCAACTCCTGCCCCCGAGCTGCCTGTGAAAGGAGACTGTTCTCATCTCTTCTCACACTTCATAAAGAGCTGCAGAGGGTCTGCATTTCCCAAAAGGAACATTCCCACACCTCCAGAAGTCATTTCCTACCCAGCTCTTGCCCCTCTGCCACCCCCACTGCCTGTGCCCAAGCCTCCAAGGGACACAGGGAACAGAAATGTCTGAGATGGCACTTGGTGGCATGGAGCCACTGGGATCCCCTGCAGTCTGGGGGCTGGCAGGCTGTCCCCAGCCCTTGGAGGGATGTGGCAACCCAGACAGGGTGTCCACACTCACCCCATGCATGTCCCAGCTCTGCCAGGAGGCACCTGGCAGATGTTTGGGTGTGCACACTCACACTATTAATTAAATAAGTACTGAATGTGAGCCAGAGACTCATAAACATGAAGCTTGTCAGACAAATAGCTGAGACTTCAGCTAAGAGCAAGCAGGGGAAGGAGGGGGGATGTCACCCAGCAAGCACAAGAACCACCATGACCATTCAGCACAGAAAAGGAAAAAAGAAATATAGCTGCTGCGTAATTTGGAAATATAAAAATAGTTTGGCTCTTCCCCTTTCCTTTCAGTCACTGCTCTGCTGCAGCCCAGGGTTTGTTTGTCTCAGTTGCTATGGGGAGGCTGTGGCTGCCAGGCCCTGCTGGGGAGCAGTGTCCTGCTGGTCCCTGAGCCCAGGGAAGTGGCTCTGGAACAGCCCCGAGCCCGGCTCTGTCCCTGTCCCTGCCCCTCTGAGTGTCTGACTCGGTGCCTCCCGAAGCATCACCGCATCTCCCCTTCCCTCAGAGTGCTTTCTGCCCTTTTAGGAGAGCTGTGGTGGCTGGGGACAAGGCTGTTGGGCTGTCCAAGAGTGGCACCAACTCCATGAAATCCCTGTCACCAGCACAGAACTCGTGGAAGAGAGCTCACCTGGCCATTTCCAGCCCTGGGCCAAATCCTGCTGCCTCAGGCTGTGAGCGTGCTGGGACAGCGACCCTGCAGAGCCAGCAGGGCAGGGCATGGCCCCTGTCCCCTCCTCATGCCCAGGGTGGGCTGGGGGCTCAGCACAGCAGCCAGCACACCCCACAGCCCGAGCAGTGCCAGCCCTGCAGGGTGCTGAGGTGGTGGCACAAACACCTCTCCCGTGTCCCTGATAACGAGTGCCTGCAGGCACAGGCTCCTGGCACCCACCTTTCCACTCTGGCTCTGTTCAGAGGTGACTCCTAGGACACATCAGCCTCCTTTCCACCCTCCCTCACCCCTCCCGACCCTCCTGTGCCCCAAATCACCGTGCTGGGGGGTGACAGATGTGACAGCCCACTCGGGTTACCCAGCCACCTCTCCCCCCAGTGCCACAGCCCATCAGGGCTGTGCTTTATGGAGTGCCTGCAGTCCATCACCTCCTCATAAATGTATTTTGGCACCTCCCTGTATTTTTCTACCTGCAGTAAACCTGTCCTGTGCTCCCCACAAGTGTCTGGGCACCCTATTTCCTTTTCCTGCAACGTTCAAATATGCTGCTTGGAATCCAAAGGCCCCACATTTTCCCAACACCTTCTGTGTTTGCAGCACTGTGCAGACATTCATTGCCACCTCCCAACAGCCCAGCGAGGGAGGCAAGCAAATATTCTCTTTTCTTGGGTGGGAAGGCTGAAACAAAGTGAAAGCAGCTTGTCTGGGACCAGAGGGCTGAGCCTGGTAGCTCCTGATCCTCCTTTCCCTTTATGAGAGCGCTGTGTTTGCTCACAACCCTCGGAGCTCTCACACCTGGAGCCCATCCCTGCTGCTGGCAGAGGCTTGGCTGCAGGGGCAGAGGAACTTGTGAGCAGAACATGAATAAGAAACGTTTCCTGCCAGGGACTTGGGTTAGGGCTGCTTTTTCACAGCCCATGGAGTGGAAACACCCAGCTTTTGAGAGCAGCCCCGACCTTCTCCACCAGCTGGGCTGGAGGTGCTGGAGCTCAGCTTTTTGAAATGGTGAGTGTGAAAAATGGGAGAGGACTTTGCAGAGCTCCTGGGTGGTTTTGCTGCCATGAGGGGGGATTTAAAACCTCCCCATCCCCAGTCCTGTGCTCTTCCAGCCCTGCCTCAAGTCATTCCAGCCCCAAAAGCCAGGTCTTTGCTTGCTGTTTCACAGAATAGAAGGGGTTTTGCACCCTCGAGTTGCCTGCCCATTTGAATTTTTAATTGACGTTGCCTGAGGATAAAGTAGCAGCTGACTCAATGAAAGAAGAAAGCTGCAGCTGCTGTCCCGCCTCTCCTGCACACTTCCATTCACTCCTGAGCTCTGTGATCTCAAACACCCAACCCTGAGTATCTCCAGCCTCTTGGCAGAGCTGTGCTGATAAGGAAGGTGGCCATCAAAGGGCTGTAAAAGGACTGCTCTGACTTTCCCTAATGGCTCCCAGGCGGGGGAAAAAAAGAACAATTTCATTGTTTTTCTGTCGGGAACAGAGTTTGTACAAGCTGGCAAAAGACCTAAGCTCCCATTCCTGCAAAGGCCCTGGCAGCTGGGCTGGCACAGGTGAGCAGAGCCCAGCTGGCACAAGGTGTGTCCTCCAGCAGCCCCAAATTTCCCTGCCAGGCTCAGAATTCCAAGCACTTTACAGCTGGAAACTCTGAACGGGCCACACTTCAGCGGCTTTCTAGGTATTTTTTTGCCTTCATGCTTTTTCAATTCAAAAGCTTGGTTTGAATGTGTGTTCAGGGGACTTTTTATTTACTTAATGAGCAACAATCCCACCTTTCCTCACCTCACTGTCCTGTAGCTCCCAGCCAGGGGTCAGACATTGGTTTTGGACACATGGCTGCAGCCCTGTCTGAAAACTGAATGGGAAGTAATGCACCCAAGTGCACTAGGAAGTTTTTCAGGAATTCTGGTGGATCAGCAGAAATTTGATAGCTGTATCTATGCCAGCTACAAATTTACCTGTGCTGGAGTTCAGGGTTTCAGATTCCAGGGCACATTATCTAGGCTGGGGCACTGGTTCAAGTTATTGGTTTTACAGCCTGCATGTAACTATGGAGAGCAATTAAAATAATTACATCCTCTCCACAAAGAGCTCTAAAACTCAGGTGGCTGGGAGAAAGGGGAATGGGAAGGTGTGACAACACTGCTGGAAAGGAGATTAACTGGGGAAATGGGCCAGAAGTGACTGGGAGACACCCTTGGCTGCTCAGGGATCTTTGCTGGTTGGGCACCTCAAATCCCTCCTGCCGGGCAGCCTTGGCACTGAATGGGCTCCTGAGGTGTGCTGTCCATCCATTATCCCCTTTCCCACCTGGTTCCTCTCTAGGAATTGTGCTCAGGGCTTGAGAAGGGCTGGTGAGTCCTCTGCCAGGGCTCTGCCCATCCTTTCCCCTCTGAGGCTGGGACTTGACAAGCATTGAGCTATTTTTGGGAAGCTGGACAAGTAAGTGCAAGATCTTGGGGGCAAGGAAAATGGAAAGTACGAGGTGCATGTCGAAGGAACCTGGGGTAAAATCTAGCTGAGGTGGCACTGTCCACAGGTTGGGGGGCAGCCTCAGAGAGCTCTGAAGCCATTCCCACTGCTGTCTCCAGCCTCTCCAGATGGATGGAGCTCCTGCTCTGCACCACTTGGTTTCCCAAAATACCCCAGGAGCATGGTGCAGCCAGCCCCATGAGCACCACCCACCTGGGAAGCCACTGGGCAGGGAGGGGAGCAGTAAATAACCCATGCAGAGAAGTGGTTGGGATTGCAGCTGTGCCAGGAGAGCTTTTCCTGCCTGGCCATGTCCCCTTCAGTGGCAGGGACGAGAAGGAGGGGACACTGGCCTGGCCAAGGTCACCTGAGTTACAGCTCTGGGTAGTGCCAACACCTCCTCTGCCAAGAGAAAGGCACTAGGCCTGTTCAGTGAAAAAGATGAGGGTTTATACTACAAACCTCTCTTTAGGGCAGCATTAGTCATCTGCTGTGGGTGTGATTCAAGACCAAAGTTAGCTGACCAAATTCCCTTTATAGTCAAGAGGGAGACCAAGAAAGAGGGTGGTGTGA
Source organism: Notiomystis cincta (assembly GCA_013398075.1). Classification (NCBI taxonomy): domain Eukaryota; kingdom Metazoa; phylum Chordata; class Aves; order Passeriformes; family Notiomystidae; genus Notiomystis; species Notiomystis cincta. The sequence goes on along the minus strand of VZRX01018378.1, from coordinate 3,446 downwards.
TCCAGAGTGCCTCCGTTACACGCCTGAAGTCAAGCAGAGTCAATCCTGCCATTGTGGACAGAGTGGTATTTTAGTTTCTGGCTGCAGTGAGTTGAGTTTTATTTTTGTGGAATCTGTAAAAGTAAACCAACCTTTCAATACTTCATCAAAGTGGTTTTCCTTTTTTCAGCAGGAGGTATTGCACGTGTTTTGCTGGTATGCACTGCCCCACCAATAAACAGCACTATTTTGGCTACACTTGCCAGGCGTTCTTGAAGCTTTCATTGAGAATCCATCCAAAAAATACCCCAGGAGCAGCATTTCTGTCCCCCACCTCGCAAAGCAGGGCTGGCAAGGAGTGCTGCAGGGCTGATCACAGAGAAATACTGGAAATACTCAGAAATCAAAGTAGTGGAGTGAGGAGAGAGGAAAAAAAAGCAGAAGAACTCTTTTAGAATTCAGGTCATGGCAAACTACTGGAATGAGGAAAACCCTGGGCAGTCACAGTCACTGCACAGGTGAAGGGAGCAGGAGCCTGGGAGATAATAGGACTTAGGATTAGTGAAACACAAATGACGGAATAACTGAACCAAAAATACATCTGCAGGGACAGGGGTCATTTACTGCCAGCTGCCAAGGAACTGCGTAGGAAAGAGCTCCTATCTTTAGTCACCCATCGTCTGAGGAGGCAGAGGAAACGGTGCAGTGAGGCAGCAGAAAAGGCTGGAAAAGAGTAAACACCATAAAAAGTTCATCCCTGAGGGAGGAAGGGGCAGGCCAGTCCTCCTAACACTGGTGAAACTACAGGCTGTCCAATTCCTGAGCACCTCTACGATTACCAAGAGCACAGCCAGGAGTGTGGTGCCAGTTTTCTTACCAGCCTTCCAAATTCCTTCGTTTCCTACCTCCATCAATCTTTTTGCCTTCACACTGCACTTGAAATTCTGATTTTTCTTCCCTGCACATCACCATTAACCCCACTTCCCCCCAGCTGAGGGTGTTTGCCTGTTTGTGTCAGCTTAAACAGTGACACCATGACTTTCTATCCTTGGAATAACCAACAACAGGTCTATTTCCATCGATGCTTTCGTGACTCAAAGTGATGCAATCTGCCAGTTAGCATCCATCAATTGTTCTCAAACTGTTCCCTGGGACTATTTGCTGTTGGCAACGAAGTTTTGTTGGTCACATAAAGCTGTGAGCCATTGTTTCCATTTCCTGGCTGGAGGAAAAGGCAAGTCCATCCAGTGCTAATATTAACACTGATTTTTCCATTTGTTTTTGCAGATACTGATACCTGCAGTTTTGGTGGCATTATGGCCCAGCTGGCCAAACACTCATGAGTGGCACATGCAAATGGAAGGCAAGAACAGGTCAGCAAATTTCCTTAATTACATGCACAAGTATGAGTGGGTTTTTGGTTTAATACTCTTTACTCAATTCTCTATCACAGTTGTTAGCCTGTTTTCCCATATTTGTGTTCCCTTTCTTTGTTCAACTTCATTTCATGGTGGTTTCCTTTTCTTCCCATATTCCCAAGATCTCCTCTATTCATTCTGCTACCTAGTGAGCTTTTCTCCTTCCTGAAATGACTTATCCTTGGCAACCCTCAGAGCAAATAGTCTCTGTTATAAACTCTGTTACTACTTGAAATCTCATCTCCTGTTCAGCAAAGTTTATTTAGGATGGGTCTGGCTTTTCCCTCGGGATTTGTTCTGCACACATTTTTTTTAACAAAACATTTTAACCTGTCAGGAAAGACAGCTGAAAATTCCCTCTAAAACAAGGACAGCAGGCACATGAAAGAAATCAGAGGTGGCAGAGGAAGAAAATTCTTGTTAAAAGGAGGAAAGCAAATTCTGCTTTTGCATCAGAAGGGATGTCTGGTGTGCAGTGAAACCATCCTGATCAACCAGGTAAAATAGGAAAATTTTCCTGCATATTTCCTATTAAAAAAACTGTGGAGGGGAATGTTAAGAGGAAATATCTCTGTTTTTTTAGGGGAAGAAGAGTGACTTGCAGAATGAATGCCCTGCAGAGAAACACCTTGGGATGAGCAGTGTGCCCCTCGTCCCTTCCTGCCTGGCCCCACCTCTGCAGGGTTACATTTTCTGCCTGCTCAACAAGTGGGAGCTTGTGGCACCCTCTTCTTCCTCCTTCAAATGAGACACTCTCCAAACAACCTGAGCAGGCAAACCAACCCCTGGTGTTGTGATGTCAAAGGAGAAAGATCTGCACCAGCAAAAAAATCGCATTGTGAAATACCCAGTGTTGGCACGCACCAGCTGAAGAAACACACATCCACCAAATGGAAGGAAATCAGAATGGAATTACCCAACTGTGTTATGTCCCTGTTCATTCAGCTGTGCTCCTACCCAGTTCTCTCCCAATTCATTTACAGTGAGACTCAAAGCAGGTGTGTACTGCGAGCAGCTCTGGTTACAGCTCCTGTCTGGATTTTAGAGCTTGCTAAAGTAGATATATTAAAATAATAGTCTGCTTTAAGCACAGTTTTCATACCCTTACTGCACAATCACATTGAAATAGTGTCTAGGGATACAACATCATCTCTTTACATCTTTTATTATCTCTTATTACAGCAAATTCAACACACAGAGATATATAATAGACCTAATAATAGAAATCAGGAACTTGAGACAGCAATGCAAATCCCTGAGCTCAGTAACATGATAGGCACTTAGAAGATGCAAATTTGCTTATTTGTTGGGGCAGGCAGTCTGCCCATGACTAGGGAGGCAGCCCAGGGCTGCCAGACCCACACCAGAATTCCCAGTCCAACCACAGCTTCCTGCATGACCTTGTTCCAGTCACTTAATCCCATAGATCTGTTTACAGTGGGTAAAGGGAGAATGCAACGCTTTCCCTATCACAGGGTGAGTATGAAGGCAAAATCCCTTAATTGCCGTGAGGAATGAGAAGGGTTTGAGGGCTCTGGCAGCACCTCTCGGGGGTTTAAACTGATTTATTTCACTGCCGTGCCTGCAGGAGCGGGAGGGATGGGCAGGCCCGTGGTCAGGCAGAGCCTCGGGTCTCAGGGCAGGCTCACACACGCTGCTCTGGCTGGACCTGCTGTGGGTTTAGAGGCGGCCTTGTCACTTCTCAAACCGGGCAGTTGTGCCTGTGCAGACACGAGGTTCGAGCAGGGCGGCTTGGAGAGCGGGGATGCTCACTTAACTCGCTCAATTAACAGTGATTAGTGAAACTGTTGCGCCATCTATGCCCAGGCCCGGCTCAGCGTTCCCTCAGCCGGGATGTTTCCCCTCTCAGCCAGGGCCGTCCCTGCTCTGACCACAGCCATGGAGAATGCGGGGTCACACCCGTGTGAGGCTCCTTCACAGAATCAAACTATATCAGAATTATTTATGTTGGAAAAGGCTCCCGAGGTCTTCACACCCAAACTTTGATCCCACCTTGTCCCCAGCTCCGAGCACTCAGTGCCACCTCCA
>VZRX01018377.1:165171-176015 GCA_013398075.1 Notiomystis cincta | reverse complement strand
TAATAATAATGTTTTATAATAATGTATGCACAGGCCTAAATCTGCTGAGTGTCAGTGTTGTTTGGCAAAAACAATGTGGGTAAAGCTAAAGAACCTGCAGTTTTCTTTCTTCTCCTTTAAGCAGATGAGCTCCCTGTCATACACTACTAAGATATTCTCATAAAGCCCCAAATGAAAAGAATTTTTGGGTTGTAACCCTCAAGACTTTCAGATTTTTAAATCCTGACACTTCAGGATTAAAAAAACCCACCCACGTATCTATCAGGGAACGGTGAATACATGTTTGTGTAGTTTGCCTTATTTGCATTTGTTGGTAATTAATTAAAAAACATGAGTTTAAATAAACTTGGAGTTAGGGGATTCATTAAAATAAAAACAAAAAGCATTTCAGTTAAAAATGTAAAATAACGTGTTCGGCTGAGTTTGCTGGTGCAGCTTAAGGATTTGCAGGGAAATGCCAGCAGTAGGAAAACTTCAGGGACTATCACAGTGCACACAGTCAGAGAGGAGGTACTGAACAAAGAGAGCCTTTGTCAGCAGATAAATTTCACCTTGTAGATACTCAAATTGAAATAACAATGTTTGCCCTCAGCCTCTTTCTGGGCTGAGTCTGTGGCTATGAAAAAATGACAACCACAGAAGCCCCAAGGAAAGGGTTGCAGCATAACTGGAAGTAAGGTCGTTAAAATAAGAGTTAGAGGGGGGAAAAAAGATTAAAAAGCTTAAAGGGAAGAGGTATAACTCATCAAAAACTCTAATTACATTTACCTGTTTATACTATCATGAAAAGTTATTTCTCTTTTCAGTCTCTTAGTCACAACTCACTGCCTTTAGATTTTTTCCTTTGAGAAACATGGAAGGAGCTTAGTTTTTAAGAAAAGACATGTTAGAATGTTGAAATGCAAGAACAGAAAAGAAAAACATCACCTCAGCTGAGAATTAAATGTTTATTATTTTTCTCTGCTCTCTTTGCTTTTGCCCCTCTTGCAGGACCGAGCTCATCCCTCCAGCAGAAAAATATGAACAGCAGAAATATTGAAGTTTTTGTAGTCTGTGCATGAAAATTGTCACCTAGAACAGAAGTGAAACTTTCCACTCTCTCAGACTGAAGAGTTTTGGTGAAGATCTCCTGAAGCAGTCACCCAGGTGGGATTGCTGCTTACAAGGACCTACACGTGCTGCTGGCTCCAGAGGTTTGGGGCAGGCACAGATGGCAAAATCACTGCTACCTCTGATCTCCTGGGGTGGGAGAGCTGCTGAAAAATCACTGAATTTCATCAAACTGCCTCAAGAATCTAGAATTTCTACTTTATTCTTCCCCTGAAGTATTTAATTTGGGGAGGAAACAACTATAATAATGGAGTATAATTCTCCACAAAAAAATTCCAAGTTGCATTCATTAGACTCATTTTCCTATGAAATTAACTTAAAACACCTCAGTAATGAATATTAAATGTATACAAAAAAAAAAATCTCAATTAATTTGCCCTGAGCTGTGTCATGATGGTGGCTCAGCACTCCCTTGCAGGATGCTGGAGGACTTTGGTGTGCAAAGGAGCAGATTTAAAAGAAAAAAAATAAGAACACCAAACCCACAACAGAAAAGTATTTTACGTCTCTCTGAGATGGGAAACCATCTGTGGGTGCCCATTTCCTGCAGCCCTGGGCAGGAGGATCCCACTTTAGCAAAACACCTGCACCCGCTGGGGAAGGTGGCTCTTGCAGGCAGCAGATGCTCCCCAGCTGAAGCCTTTCAAAGGAGACACCTTTAGAGCTCCTGCCCTTTTGGGATAACTGAATCATCCATAAATAGTCTTTAAAGGCAGCATTGTCTGCCTAAAAAGAAAAAAAAAAATCAAAAGGAAAACGAAGTAGGGGTTTTGTGTGTGGGTAAAGTAAATACGGTTGGAAATACATGACTTGTTAAAAGCTTTCTGAGGACCCCACACTCAAGAAATCTTTTAGGTCATGTGTTTGCTTTCTGAAACATTTGGTAAGTAATAAGTGCCAAGGGACTATATGCACTCCATCTGGAATTAGCAGATTCCTCTTTGTTCAATTGTTCCTAAATTTGGAACCAGCCGACTTGCTTAAAAGTATTTTGATTTGCTTTTAAATAAATATGGGAGATAAACATAGCCCAGGACCAGGAAAGGTACATTATTAGTCCTCTCCCTCTCTCCACAAAATTCTTAAAGGGCCAATCCTGATGTTTGCTGTTGGTTTATGGTAACAATTTGTTTGGAGTGGTCCATCATTTTTCTTTCCTTTTTATAAATAGCATCAAAGAAATCAGAGCTGGAAAAGGAACTATTAGATCACTGAATCCACTCAGCTGCCAACACAGTCCTCTTCCTTACAGAGTATTTTTTCCATTTGTTTCTCCAGGTTAAACTTGGAATTTAAAGCCTGTAGGTCTAAAGAGAGGTACCAGAGTAAGTGGAGATTTCACTCTTTTCTCCTTTCCTTACTAGAAAAATACCTAATTTTCCTCTCCACCATCCCCACGTAAGGAAATGGCATGTCAAAGATCAAGTAGATGCTTGCTCCTTGCAGGTGTTGTAGATTACTACCTCATCCCTGTAAAACTTTAATTTTTGCTTGGGGAAAGCAGAAAAGGAAGAGAAAAGCAGCACTTCTCTTATCTTCCCTTACGTCCTGTAACATGTAAGAGTGAGACCAGAACACCTGCTTGTCCTGTAGGCACATGAAAAGAAACTGCATTTCCTTTAAGGCCTTTAAAACATTTTCAGACAAAGATCTTTATGAATGCATTTGAGAAAATGCTTCAAAGAATTGAAAAAGCAAACTGGAACAACCCAAATTTGCACCGAACCCACAGCACAGAATTCAGCTGGAGGAAAACTTGACCCTGAAAATGTTTTCAATGAGAAGCTTGTAAGTCAAGGGCTCAGCAAGGTTGTCCAGTGTTGTTACATTTGGCATATGAATAATCATTAAGAGGTGCAGATCTGTAGATTTGGGATCCCAGCCTAAGATGTTCAGCCTGTATGTGTTGGTCTGCTTCCATGGGTTTGGAATGGAGCAATGCCTGCTCCCCTCAGAGGGGGTGGATGGTCCCTCTCTCCACTGGCTGTGGAGGAGGCTTAGGGAGACTCTCTTCCCTAAGCCAGAGCTGGCCTCCCTGAGCTGTGTCTTACCAAGCATTACAGAGCAGGATCAAGGTCTTTATCAAGTGCACTGCTGCTCAGAATTTCTTTTCATCCAACATTTATTCAGAATATAAGCAAACATTTTATTTCTGCTTCAAGCTTTCCTAGGACTGGAAGCAGTGCAGCACGAGATACATATTTCCCTGTCTCTGCAAGGCCTTTTTATTGGGTCTAGATACACATCTGTAAGTATTTTACCCTCTCATATATTCATATATACTGTAAGTCAAAGGAGCTTAAGTTTTCACTTCTTGCATTGCATTGCAATCATTCTGTTTCACGGGGTGCTTCCCATGGGTTGTGTCTCAGCAGCCTCAGGCCTTCTCCAAGTCACTGCTCTGACCTTCCCAGCAAGCAGGAACTGAAACTATAGTCAAAGATTAGCATGGGATACTCAAACCCTAACCATAATCTCTTCCACCTCTTTTCCTATTCCAGTCAATCCTTATTCTGAGGATGAATTTGTATTTCCTGCGTGCTTGAGGAAAGTCTGTCAGCGTGATAAAGTACCAGCAGGACCTGTTGAGGAGCCAGTGTTTGGGCTTGGCCCACCACAACACTGATTTATCCTTTTTAAATCTGATCCTGTGAGTATGAGCTCAGGAGCTGTGTCAAAACTCTGTGGAGACTCTGTTGTGTGCACACACCTCAGGTTAGGGCACTTCAGCATCGTTAGGGTAATGGCTGGACTTGATGAACTCGGGGGCTGTTTCTAAGCTTAATGATCCTGTGATTCCAGAACTTTAATAAGTATGTTAGGAAATATTTAGTAGAATCTTGATTTGAAAAAAGAGACCTTAGAGCACTTTTCAGTGCCTGAAGGGGCTCCAGGAGAGCTGGAAAGGGACTGGGGAAAAGAGATGGAGGGACAGGACACAGGGAATGGTTTCCACTGCCAGAGGGCAGGGATGGATGGATACTGGGAAGGAATCCTTCCCTAGGAGGGTGGGGAGGCCCTGGCACAGGGTACCCAGAGAAGCTGTGGATCCCTGGAATGTCCAAGGCCAGATTGGATGGGGCTTGGAGCACCCTGGGATAGTGGAAGGTGTCCCTGCCCATGGCAGGGGTGGAATGAGATGGATTTTAAGATCCCTTCCAACCCAAACCATTCTATGATTCCATCAAAATGCAGCATCTTGTTTCCTCCAGTACCTGCAACATGAGTGAATACATCTGCTAAGAAAAAGAGTGGTAATTGTAATAATTTTCTGATAATGTGTTCTCCTCATGGATTTTTGTAGGGCAAGAAAAGGAGAAACATTCATTCTTGCTCCACAGAAATTAATTAAAACTTGTCATTACCACCTGTGAGAGGACAGAACCCCAGTTGCTCTCTAAGTGAGAGACCAGTGGTTTCTTTTTGTTTCTGGTTATTATTTATAAATTCTGAGCAAGCAACTTTGTTATGAGACTAAACTCATTTGCAACTTGTGAATTTTTTTGACAATGCATATGTTCATGCTTCACATTTTGTCATCTCCTTTTAGGAGACTGCACGAATTTCCATCATTTCACTCACAAAAATTTCTGATATTTGGGCAAAACTGTCCTAGAAAAAGATGAAGAAACCTAGAGAACAAACAGAAATATTGGATGGTAGATGAGACAAATCTAAATTTTACCATAAAGGAAGAGTTTTTCAAAGTTTCACTCGCAAAGTGTGGTTTCTTTTAAGGTCTTGAAGGCAAGTGTTTGTGGCAGGTCAGGTTATCATGTTGTGCTATAGTTAGAACTCTGGACTTGTTCTGTGCTGTTGTTTGTTGAGATGACTAAGTTGTCATTTTTAATTAGCTTTATGCTCCTCTCAAAGGCTAATTACTTTACTTTTTATCAAGAATACTTGATTGGTAATGACAAGGGTGCCATGGTTACGTATTTTTAGAGAATTCCCCAACCTGCACCATTATGTGATTTCCTGTTCCCCCTGGATTCTCTGTGCAGTAAAGCCTTCAATAGAAATAATGGTTAAGGGAAAAGGAAGTTTACTGAAGATATTGGTGGAAAAAAGTATCTCTTGATTTCTTTCTGGCAGGAAGGCCTTGCTAAAAACCATTATGGTCAGTTCACCTCCCTGTCAGTGACACTCACGCTGCTCTATTGCCTTTTACTGAACTTACCTCGGGCAAACTGAATTTGAGACCTTTCTTTTTTCCCCCTTCTGATTTGTCTATAGCTGTCCTCATGGAAACCTGGACTGACTGAACTGCATCCTCATTTCCATGAGTGGATATTGCACAGTCACACACTGACTTTCAGAGAGGGTTCACTGGTATTTTTTACCAATACTGGGTTGGAGAGCCCTTGAGATAAACATGAGAGGTGCAGCCAGAGATGAAATCTTTCTTTTCTTTAACAACCTGTTAAAGATTGCTGTAATCTGTCCTTGTTTGAGACAGCAGCAGCCCAAAAAGGGATGTTTCTGTGAAGGCTCCCTCGATGGAGGGGACAGCCATGGGAGACATAAAAACTCCTCTGACATTTTTTAGAAATACAGTTATACCCAGGGAACCTCTGCTTTTCTCCTGTTCATAAATACACATCAGATGTGTGGTAAACCAAATTCTCTCAGGAGAAAGAGGGAAGGACACAATGATTTAGAGTCTACATCTGCAGTCTAATCTGCTTTGGTACCTGCTGCTGGAGAGAATTCCCTGCACCAGCAGCCTCCTCATGCTGGGCCTGGAGCTCTTCCCAACGCAGAACCTTTAGGAATTAATGCTGCTCCTAAACCCACTGGAAAGGCAAAGAGGGGATGGCCACCACCTTCCATTGCAAGTGGAAAGGTGAGAGCAGCTCTTGTCACGTTCTCCAAAACGTGCTGAGAGCAGGATCAGAGGAGGGGAGTCCCTGAGCTGAAGGCAAGGTCGGTGTGGTGGGATGCTGGCAGAGCACATGTGTGTGCTCAGGCTGCCAGGAGGAGCTGCTGAAGGTGTGCTTGGCTCTGAAGGCCTGCTGGAAGGGGCTCAGAGAGCCACCTGTGGGGTGTCCCTGTACCCAGGCAGCTGGAGGTGTGAGGGTGCTCTGGAGCGAAGGCTCCCACAGTCCCTGTGTTTTGAGGTTCCCCTTCTCACAGACAGACAGGGAATGCAGCAGCTGCAGCCTCTGCAGCAGGGCAGTGTGAGTCCTTGCAAAAACACCTTCTTTACTGAGCATCTCGGCTCCTTAATGAGCCAGTAACACATCCATGACCTCAGTAATTAAAGTAAGGTTTCATTGCTTCCTACTGATGTCAGCATCGAGGAGGAAGAAGAGAGAGACAGGTAAGGGAGGCTGGAAACCACTCTGGGACACAGGTATCTGCCAGGAAAACAGACAGGATGGATCCTAAAGGTATCAAATGCATAAATCCTATGGAATTCAGAGTCAGTGAGTGGCTAAATGCTATGGGGATCTGGGTTTGATCTCTGTGTGCCTCAAACCTTCATCTGCCCCACAAGTATAGTGATTCTTCCTGGTTCAGAGTACAGTAAAAGAATAAATATGGAAAACAAGGTGCTTAGCTTATCTTTGCATATATATATATATATATAAATAAATATCTAAGGAAGAGGTATTTATTTACTTTTTTTGAGTGATGATTATGTTGTAGCTTTTGGTTTCAGAGAGAAGAGCCTGCTGATGAACAGATTGTTGTATTCTCTAGCTGTAATCAGAATACAATTTACTCCCCAGAAGTCCACCAACAGCAAGGACCAAGAAGGTAAGGTAAAAGTTCAACTTTTAGAAGTCAGACTAATAATATTCTTTCCTCAATGCAAAGCTGAGCCTGTTTCACTTTCAGGCTAACTTTCAGCATCTCTGATTTCTATGTGGTGCCTTGCTTCCAGTATAAATAAATGATCCCACATTCCGTCATGATAACATATGCTCATGCAGAGCTCAAAATTAGAAGGAATATGAAGTGTTCTATTAATTGCATGAATGTTGATTGTTAAAATCATGTGCTAATTGGTAATATCTGTGTGCAGTAGGTTCCTGCAATATGTGTTAGATTACATTAACTGTGCTCGTGACTCAGATATCAGCATTATGCCTTTCGTAGAAGGAGCTTTTTTAGACTTTGTGTAATTAGGTTCTATAGATTATCAGTGTAGAAAAATTAGTAGAAGGCTGTGTAAAGGGCATGAGAAGTTAGAGGCATGAGGAATACTGAGCTTGAAAGATGCATCTGCTCCTCTTTCTCAGGGTGTGCTTTTCCTCACATCCCCTCCAAAGCGATTCTCACCGCGTGTGTCTTGAGGTAATTCCCAGGGAATCAAGCACCTCACTGCCATGGTGATTACACCTGAAAGGTGCCATCTTTTTCGAGTGGACTTTCTCACTTTTCAGTGTTTTCCTTTGTTTTCCCCAGGCTTTGATCCAGGAAGCATCCAGGTACACTGCAGATAAATGAGATTATTGTTGTACTCCTGTACCCACCTGTCAGTGGGGCAGTGGAGCACAGTTAGCAACACAACTCTCCTGCACCAGATGTGCTTCCTCTCCACTCCTAATCCCTGGGGAAAAATTCATATGGATCTGTTTTGTTCACTGATGTTTTAATTTTATTGAGTGCCACGAGTATTTATTAAAATAGGCAAGGTGGAAGGAACTGGGGCTTGGAGTTAAATCTGGTGAGATGAGTTTTTAGGAAATGTGGTGGTTATTTCCACTCTGTGTGTGACAGGCAGGAGGGCTGGGCTCCAAACCCACCCAGATCTGGGACTTTTCATCAGGAATGTAGTGACAGGACAGGGAGAGCTGGGCTCAAACTGGAAGAGGAGAAATTTAGGTTGGATATACAGAAAAAAACCTTCCCTGTGAGGGTGGGGAGGCCCTGGCACAGGTTTCCCAAAGAAACTATGGCTGTTCCTGGATCTTTGGAAGTGTCCAAGGCCAGGCTGGACAGAGCTTGGATCACTCTGAGATAGTGGAAGGTGTCCCAGCCCATGGATGATCTTTAAGGTCCATTCTGACCTTAAAAAAGTTTTCATATTTTCAGAAAGGAAGACTGAAAATTTAAAAAAAGAAAATATTTTTAAAAATTGTTTAGAGAAAAAACAGGCAGATTTTTCTGTTGTTATGGGGGAAAAAAAAAATTAAACACTTTAAACATTTCATGGGTTGCATTAAGAAAAATATTCAGAATTGAATTCCTAACTAGCATAATTTTAATTCATTTTACAGTGGACCAGCTTGGTAATGATGCAATGAATTAAAACAGGTTGTCTGAGAGGAAAAATGGATGCAGTTTTGGTAAAGAGAGCATTTACAGCAGTGTTAGAAGTCTTGAGTCTTATCAGGGCTGTTGCTCTAATATCTCTTGATTTACTGATCTTGAAACAGGCAAACCTCATGGGTTCATGAGCTTAATGTTAAGGCACACTTCATCAGTTGTCCTGAGAAATGCAAAGATTTAAGAGGAAATCAGTTTTAGGCCCCATCCAAAATGTTGACACTGAATGAAACAGAGCATGAACTATATTCACAGTTTTAATTAAAAGAAAAACTGACAAATTACCAACATTCTAGTGTTCAGAAGATGGTTATCTGTTACAGAAATATGTTTTCTAATGCACATGCTCTCATACATGAAATAGTTTCTAGATTTATTTTATTATAATTGTAAACTATGGCACAAACACTTAATCTTACCTACTTAAAAAATGTAAAATGTTTTCCAATTTCTTAGCAACTGTCTCTCCTCCCCCCACCTCTGATTCTCACAGTGATGCATTGAAAAGGATGAAAAAATTTAGTAGACAAGATGACCACTGGAAATATGTGAAAAAACTAACAAATAAAAAGAAAACTTATCCAGCAGGCTGTTGCTTACTGATTTTTAAGATAAAAAAGTTTATCTAAAATAACTACCAGCCTTCCAAAGGTTAATTGTCAAAATAAGTAGAGGGACACACAGTGGTCACTGGCTGGCGGGGGGAATGAACTGTTAAATTGCTTAGTTCAGTGCACTTAATTTACAAAGAGATCAGCTCCTCTGCCTGTGGAAACTGCATTTTCCAGGGAAGGTGAAGGAGGTCCCATGAGGACCCAGCCCCTGGTGGGAGCATCTGGAGCCAATAGTGTTTGTTTCCAAGGAGGTAAAAGTAAACTGGGGAACAGAGCAAGTTGTTACTCCATGGGGAATAATAAAAATCAGTTTTCTCTCATTTCCTTTGGGCTGCTAAAAAATTAACTAAATATTTGCAGAGAGACTTTTCACATGGGCATGGAGTGATGGGACAAGGGGGAATGGTTTTAAACTGACAGAGAGCAGGGTTAGATCAGATGTTAGAAAAGAATTGTTTTTTTCTGAGGGTGGGCAGGCCCTGGCACAGAGTGCCCAGAGAAGCTGTGGATGCCCCTGGATCCCTGGAAGTGTCCAAGGCCAGGCTGGGATAGTGGGAGGTGTCCCAGCACATGGTAGGGGTGGAATGAGGTGGATTTTGAGGTCCTTTCCAACCCAAACCTCTCTGGAATTCTGTGAACTGTCAAACCCAACCCATCAGCCCCTGGAGTCAGGGGCAGAGGAGAAGTGCTGAGAACCCTGTGCCAGGCAGGGTCCTGCCCCTGTGGGCTCTGTGCACAGCCAGGGGGGCTCTGGGGCACCCAGCTCTGAAGGACATCACCAACTTTAATGAAGCCAAAGACAACCCACACAATGCTGTTCTTTCCCCTTTGTTCCTTGTCGCATTGTCTCAAGCTGGCAGGGTTGGAAGGGGATGGCACTGAGCAGCTCCCTGTCCTCCAGAGCCACTCTGGAGCACAGCTGAGCTCCAGGGGGGCTGGGGTGGCCCAAACACCCCAAAATCTGGGCTGTGGTGAGGAGGGCAGGCTGGCTGACAGCAGGAACCAGAGGCTGCTCCCAGGGGCTCGTGGGTGCTCCGAGTGTGCCGGTGGTGGGAGAGGAGCGATGCCACAGCAGGAACCTCTCTCCAGGGCTGCTCTCAGCAGTTTGCAGAGCTGCAGCTTCCACAGTGCCCCAGAAACACTCCTGGAAAGCACTGCAGCCTCCCCAGAGCCTGCAGGGCCACAGCTGATCCCAGGCTCCCGGATTTTGTTGTCCATGGGCTCTGTGCAGCCCACAACGTGAGCATCAGGGTAAGCTGGAGGCTGCTCCTGCTTGACCATGCACTGCATTTTTCTGGCCACTTTTAAAAGATTTTTTTGTGACCTATCAGGCCACTGGTGTGGCAGAAATTATTTCTGCCCTCCCTTTAAGAGCTATGTTTCCCTGCTCTTAATCCACCCCATAAAAAAACCTTAAATATATACTGTGAAAAATGTTATGCCTACTTAAGCAAGATAGTTGCCTGTAATAGTGTGCCATAAAGCAATCTGAAATGTTTATTGTCTGTTCCTCAACTGCAGTTTTTATTTCTTTTTAGCAGTTTTTTGTATCTACAGGATTTTCTTCACTAAGAAAGATTCAAAAGAATTTTTCCCTTTCCCTGCAAACAGAGTGATTATTTATCCAGTAGATCCTCCTGTCAGCGTAAATACAGAATTTTTTAACAAAACTTCCAGTTTCCTAAACTTTTTCCAGTAAAAAAACATTGTTTAAATCAATAGCAAGCCTTGATATGATAGGCTTTAAAGGGCAGCCTGTCTTCCAAAGGAGCAGATAATGTTAAACAAGATGTCTTTTGTAAAAGCTTAAATAGGAAATCAGGAAAAGGAAAAAAAAAAAAG
>VZRX01018377.1:132075-165141 GCA_013398075.1 Notiomystis cincta | reverse complement strand
AAAAAAAAAAAAGGGAAAGAAAAAAAAGAAAAAGCCAAGGTTAGGGGGTGGTAAAGATGTTGCTGCTGGATCTAACTCCAGAGACACAATGTGTATTTCATTGCCACGAATAAACTGTATCCAGGGAACGAGCAAATGAAAAAAAGTGAGGACAGGAGATATCTTATTTTTGTTGTTTGTTTCCAAAGAGTCCACCCCCACATAGGTCACTTGGAATTCATTTGTCTACATCCTGGACTGCACGTAGGGGAAAAAAAACCCGCCTGGGATCTGAGAAAGAGGAATGCGATAGGGCATGGGAATCACAGCGTCACGGTGGTCACCAGAGCATAGCTTGGCTCGTCTTAAAACAAGCAAGCACCGTTGGACCTCTGCAGCAGCAGCAGCGGCAGAGCCCTGCTATCAGGATACCTATCAGAGCCTGAATGCTTGAGAAAAAGTGTGTGGGATTTCACCCGGAGCCTGGGGCGTTGCAGGGCTCTTGGAGCTGCTGCTTTCCTCTTGACATCCAGTACTACTCGGTGACCTCGGCAACAATCCAGTGTACTGTTACAGTTCATTTCAATAATTAAACAGTTCAGGGATGGCAGGGCTTTCTTGTTGTCAATAGAAAATCAGGGCTGCAGTTTGCTTTTTTTTTTTTAATTTTTTTTTTATCCCTTCTTTCTCCCTTACNCCACCCCCACATAGGTCACTTGGAATTCATTTGTCTACATCCTGGACTGCACGTAGGGGAAAAAAAACCCGCCTGGGATCTGAGAAAGAGGAATGCGATAGGGCATGGGAATCACAGCGTCACGGTGGTCACCAGAGCATAGCTTGGCTCGTCTTAAAACAAGCAAGCACCGTTGGACCTCTGCAGCAGCAGCAGCGGCAGAGCCCTGCTATCAGGATACCTATCAGAGCCTGAATGCTTGAGAAAAAGTGTGTGGGATTTCACCCGGAGCCTGGGGCGTTGCAGGGCTCTTGGAGCTGCTGCTTTCCTCTTGACATCCAGTACTACTCGGTGACCTCGGCAACAATCCAGTGTACTGTTACAGTTCATTTCAATAATTAAACAGTTCAGGGATGGCAGGGCTTTCTTGTTGTCAATAGAAAATCAGGGCTGCAGTTTGCTTTTTTTTTTTAATTTTTTTTTTATTCCTTCTTTCTCCCTTCCCTTTTCCCTCCGCTGAAATCCGAAGTGTTTGTTTTTAATTATATTAGCTAGAGACAATTAATTTCACAATCTGAACAAAAAAAAAAATACCAGAAAAACACCCCACGTTTTGCGAGAAGGACTGGCAACTGGTAAATGCAATTATTATTGTAGCACATTTTCAAAGGAAGAGATCCCAGCTCCAACAAAGTCATATGTATAAAATTTCAGTCATAGAATATAGTCTCAAACAGCAGATTTACTCTGCAAGAGATGGGAACTGCTCTCCCATCTGGAGCTATGTTCTGTTCCTGCCACGTGGACCCATTTGATACCCGCTCTGAAGAAAACCCAGCCAGGAAAATAGACCCCTGTCCATCAGCTCCTCCGAGGCACTGCCTGATGTGCCCCTTTAAACCTGCCTGACGTGCAGATGATTAATTCCAGCCCCTTTTTAAGCGCAGCCTCTCCGCAACAACTTAAAAAAACCCCTCTCTGTGCGAACGGCAGCATTTACATTTCTGCTGCCGGAGCAAAAATGAAAATAATTCAACTTTATGTCTTGCAAAATTTCCTACAATTAAAAACCTATTTTTTTGAGGCACTGGCTGTGCCCCTTTCATTGCCCATCTGGCTGCCTCCCAGCTGCTCCCTGGCTGGCTCTGTGTTCTGCCACCGGCGTGGCGGGAGCTGCGATCCCGGCCCCCTTTTCCCAGCGCTGGTCCTGCAGGGTTGCAGGATTGTCTGGCCTTGCTTACACTGATTTACTTTTATGGGATTCAGTCAAAATGCTAAGGATTTATGCTGCTGAGGC
Organism: Notiomystis cincta; assembly: GCA_013398075.1. NCBI lineage: Eukaryota > Metazoa > Chordata > Aves > Passeriformes > Notiomystidae > Notiomystis > Notiomystis cincta. The sequence continues at coordinate 163,189 of VZRX01018377.1, read as the reverse complement.
CAACAGCAAAATTTAACTCTTCGGGTTGGGAGTGCTGGTGGGGATTCAGGTCCTTAGAGAATGTTTTACCTTTTCCTGTTTCCTACCAGTGTCACTGACATAAGAATATTAAACCAAAATACATTGAGGCAAAGCTCCTCTGGAAGGGGTATCTGACATCCTCATCCCAGGGAGCAGTGCTGCTTTTCCCAAATAGCTGAATCCTTCCAGTGGGGCAGCTGCAGAGGGAAGAGAGGACCCACAGAAGGGTTTTGACATAACTGTGCTTAAATTGTAGGCCTGGTGGATTATTTTAGCTTGAGTCAGGAGTCAGCCTTTGCATGGAGACATTTTGGGTGGGGGAAGCACAGATCCAGGAACCTAACCAAGAAAACATTTTTGTCCAACAGCTGAAGCATCCTGATGGAGGAGGCACTGCAGTCTCCCTTTCCTGGTGTTCACCCCAGGCAGGATCCTCAGGAACCACACTGGCTCCAAGCAGCATCTTCACTGTGTGTGCACCATCCCAGCCTACAAGAAACCGAGCTCCAACATCAGGATTTGCCAGAGGAGGCCCAGCCTTATGGAGCCCTTGGTTTAAACCATCAAAAGGGAAACCTTTTCTTTACAGGGGTGAGTTGTTGAAAAAACCCAGAAAAGCAGAAGCTTGACTTCACAGAATCACAGAATGGTTTGGGTTGGAAGGAACCTTAAAGCTCAATTTGTTCCAACTCCCTGCCATGGCTGGGACACCTTCCACTAAACCAGGTTACTCCAAGCCCTGTCCAACCTGGCCTTAACTTTCCAAGCTATTGGTGGGCTGAAGATCTGATGGGATGTGGGTGGTGGTAACCTTTATTCAACCCCTTTCTGAGGCTGTCAAAACATTTTATATTAATATAGTCAACACAAAGTAGTCTATGGGCTCCAAGCACCAAGTAACACCTGTTTGAGGATTATTTTCTGTATTAAAGGTCTAAAGCAGAAGTTAAACACAGATCTGGCTTTAAGGCTGCAGGTGAGGATCTCAGCTTGGCCTTTGAAGTTCACACCTCCAAGTGTGACAAACCTCTCACCTCTTAATTTCTGGACTTGATGATCTCAGAGGTCTTTTCCAACCTTAATGATTCTGTGACCTACCAACCCAGCCTTAAGAAGGAGGAGGAGGAGGTAAAAATATTCCCTGTGCACACAAATTTGTAAAGTGTAGAGGCAGCTGCTAAAGGTGCAACCACTTGTGGTGCAGCTGCTCTGGGTTTCCAGGAGAGCTCCCAGAACCTTGTAGAGCCATGTTGATCTACACCAACATCACAGGGACCAGCCTTGCCCTTTGCCTGTGTTTCTGATTCCTCTGCTTGCTCTTTTTTTGGCGGAAGGAGAAAACCTTACAAAGCTGAAATGAAATATTAAGCCTCATTCTTTCCAGGTAAGTGCATGCCAAATCTCGCAACGATGTTGGCAGGCTCCCAAAGTTGCAAAATAATGAAGAAAACATTGAGTTTAGGACTCTGTGCCCATTTTAGCAACATTCCTTGTAAGTGCAATTAAAGCTGCCACCGATTTGACCTCAGAAAACTGCAAATATACAGTGGAGTGCTAAAAAATCACCTTGAAAGGGGATTTAAGTATACCTGCAGTCTTGTTCTTAAAAAAGAATAAATAAATTAATTATTTAAGGGTCATTGGAGTCCTCATCTGCACATCCATGGCAGGTCAGGCCTGTCAAGCCCAGCAGGAGCTGAGGTGCCTGGGATTAAAAATAGCTTTGAGCATCTCTTGGGGTTGTGCTGAGCTGATTTGGTCCATGGACTCACACACATCTGGCCCACATGGGAGGGCACCTTCCCACAAGGCAGAGCCAAACCTTATCTCCAGGATGGGACAGGAAAACAGTGTAGAGATGCATAAAGGTATTTTAAGGACGTTTCTGTCTTGCTGCCACTTGCTATTGCCATTATTGATGAATGCTGTTGTTGCAGGGAGAGGCCTCTCAGTGTGAAATCATTTTCATTATTCTTTGGTCTCCACTATCCTATTTTGTGCAGGAGTTACTCATGACAGATGCAACTTTCCTGGCTCCAGAGGTAGTGAAAATAAAACATAACGCATTACAATATGTTATGAAGTATGAAATATGGAATTCCCACACTGTAAGCCTGTTCTAGCTATAAAAGGCGGAAACCAAAGGTTTTGAGCTCTTATCCTCGAGGATATTGCACAGTAAGGTACAAAATCTCAGGAAAAGATCCTTGGAGTAACTGTGGTGGCCTCATGCAGACAGCCAATTTCAACAATTCATTGTTCAAATTCATTTCCACCTATAAGGCAAAGGAAAAAATTTTCCTTTTCCCCCATCTCAGTTATTTTTAGGCTACAAAAGAAAACACCAGAAACACAGAAGCCCCTGGTGGTACCAGCTGGAATGTTGCTGGTGCATCTGTGGGTGACACAGACTGTCCACACTTTCTTCCTGACACGACTCTCTAATTCAGTTCAGAAGAATGACATGAGCTGCCTGAACATCTGTTAGAAACTGCAGCTGAGAAAAAAAAATATTCTCCTTGGGACACACCACGGAGTAGGAGACTTGAACCTCCTGCCATCGGTTTCAGTGGTAGGGGCTCAGACCCACTGAACTCTGGTTGTCCCCTCAAAATAGACTGGGAAACCAGAATTTTATAGTTAGGTGGTTATTTCTTCTGGAGCCAGGAACTGCAATCCTAATGACATGATTACAGCACTGAAAAGTGATCTAAAGTAATAAAACAGAGGGTATTTACCTTGAGGACTGTTGTGTTTTGTTGGATATTTAAGAGAAATAACATGCTTGGCTAAGATACTTTTAACACATGGGGGTTTTCTTGATTGGGGATTTTTTTTTTTTTTTTAAATATGTAAAGGTTTCCGAGCAGAGTGACTCATGAGAGCAACACTCCAATTCCTGCTTCGTGAGCTGACTCTGTAGATGTGAATGGAGCTGCTGGAAGCACAGGACCTGCTGCAAACACATTCCTACTTAAAACCAGCAACTTTATCTTAGTAGAGCTTCAGATTTATTCATATTTTCAGGGTGTTTTTTTCTGTGCTTCTGGCTGTGATAAGTTTTATTGACAGTAAGCAGGAATTTATTATTTTTTGCTGATGGCTGGGCAAAGTATTCAGCAGGGATAAGGCTGAGACAGGGAAATGAGACTGGGCAAGGACTTCTGGTCTACAGGTGCCTCTACCTGCAGCTGCACTCCATGTAATCACTTTGGGTAGCCTGGATAGTTCTATCTTGGGATAACTTAGCTTTCTTGACTCCATTCCTGCAGTGAGGAGGCACCACAACCTCAGTTCTCTGTTGATGGAAGACTTTCTCCTACTTTGCATTGCAAATATATGTATGACTAATTCAAACCCACTGGCTTTTTCTTTTTCCTACTTTTTTTCCTCTCTAATTTTCCCTTTAGCTGAAATAATGTTTGCTTCTCCCTGACCTTTACACCAGTAAGTTCACTAAAAGTGAACAGGTTTTCTTGCAGCTTCAGCTGAACTGAAGCTGTGGTGTTGGGTGGAATGAAATTTAAGACATTCACGATAGATCACAGTTTGTAAAGTTTTTCCTAATTTTCCACGTATCACTGTTTTTTCTACTGCTGTCTAGACTTAGTAGATGTATTTGAATTCTGGATTTAGCACCTGGCTAAATCCTGTTAACCTTCAGAAAGTTTTGCCTCAGTTTATTCAACACAAAAAAAGCCAACCCCCCAAGCACAACTAGAATCCACTGGAAAAACATAAAAAGGTCTGATTTATGCTGGATATCAGAGGAAATCATCTTATCCCCTCTGATATGCAATCTATGAATGCAGAAAATTTTGTCTGACTCATGAGAGTCCCAGAATGGCACTAGATGTTGACAGATATATTAAGAAGAGCTAAGCAATTTCTTGTACCAACACAGAGGCAGGGGAGATGTGTTCATTAGTTGTTGGTGAAATTACTGAAAGAGCTGCAGTAAAGTTTGGTAAACTTTTTACCTTCCCTAATCACAGGCTTACCTGGGTCACAAGCATTAGTCATGGATATTCATTGCAAACTGCAAGCTCATAAAAGACAGCATATGGCAGCCCCAAATTTCTTGCTATATAAAGTTAAATTCACAGTAATAACATCTGTGCAGAGTTTAGAGCCCCACCAATTAAAGCGAGGTCAACGTGCTGAGGCAGAGATTGATGGCATTCTGCAAATCTTAAACGACAAGTTAAATAGGTATAAAATAAACAAACAACTTTATTTCTTATTAAAGAGCAGACAAGCAGGGTGAGAATGCTGAGTGCTCAGTAATGAGGGCCAAGAGGAGCAGGGCAGTGCTGTGGGCTGTGGCTGGGTTGTAACTCAGCAGTGAGGGGTGCACATGGAGCAGGCTCTTTGCTGCCTTTTCTTGCTGCTATAATACAAGTAACAAATGAAAACTGCTGAGCAGGACCCTGAAACCCCAACTTGTGAAATTGGTGAAAAAATGGTGAAAGAAGAAGGGAGAAGACACAGGAGGAGTGGCTGAGGTCACTTGATCTGTTCAGCTGGAGAAGAGGAGACTGAAGGGAGACTCATCCTGGTCTCTTCTTCAGCAGAGGAAGAGGAGGGGCAGGTGACAGCACAATTCTGGGTGTAGGTAGGAACACCTCCACCATAACTTAGGTTCTAGATTGTTTGTTTTCCTGAAAGAGGAGATGAAACTTTTCTAAAGTGATTTCTACCTTAAGTTATCAGTGTGTGGTGCAACTTTTTCAGGGAGAAAGAGTTAAATTGCAGGTGGTGAGCAAAATCACTGGAAATGGGGTGACCCCACCATGGAGCTCTTCCTTTGAGCAAGTTTGTCTGTCATGCTGCACTTGAGATTTAAGAAGTTCTTCTCAATGGAAGCAAAAGTACTGGAAAAAACCTACCTGTTTAAAAAGGTGGAATTTAGGAGGTACTTATGCAAATCTTCAAGTAAAACTTAAAGGTTTTAAACCCATATGAATTGAAGAAGATAAAATTGTGCCTTTACCTGAAGCCTGGGTAGCTTTTGTCCTTTTAGTGCAATGTGACCTTCAGGTCATGATCCAAAGAGATTCAGCTCAGACTTTCCCAATTCACAGCCAGGATTTTTGCTCATGGTTTTCCACAATGCTGTACATGAACGTCTGAAGCAACATTTCCAACTCTACAGCAGGGTAGGGGGAATGGGAAGGAAGGGGAATATATGTTTTTCTCAGTTGTGAAGCTGGAGACAAGGAAACTTGTGCTTGTTTGGGTTTTTTTCCCATGCAGTGAGAAAAACATGCAAATGAAGTGTGAAAGAGAAATTATTCTGAAAGCAGACAGGAACAGCATCACTGAAAGAACAGGGCCATCAAGAGAATCCCAAATCCAGGGCACAACTGAGAGAAATCACAGAAAGCTGGGACTAACACCACCACATTGATGGGCAAAGGTGACATTTCAAAGGGAATAATCAGTTACAAACAGACCTTTCTTTTTCAATTCTATGGAGATAATTTTGAATAAGGTGGATGAAGAAAGCTATTAAATACTTTCAAAAACCTACTACATACCATTTCTCAACAGCCAAATCCTGCTCTTGTGTGTGTCCAGTCAGGCCAACCTAAATCATGTACTCATGATTCAGTCATAGAGTTTTCTGTTTCCAAAGCAGGAAAAAGGCTGAAATACCTTGTTGGAAGGAGAAGTTGGGTGAGCAAAATATGTTCTGCTGACCAAAAAATGAAACCATGTGTGAACAATGGAAGTGCTGTACTGGTTATCTTTAAATCGATGTATTTATCAGCACCATTTTTTTACTGAGGGTTTTCCTGGCAAGCTCTTTGTTATCATAAAGGAAACTCATGGCTGGCAACTCTCTGTGGTGGTCATTCACTAAAAATGAGAATTTAGTATCTTCTGGCATTGTATCAATCTCCACTAGAGCCTTATGTATAAACTAACTCTGAATATTGACTCAAAATTTGGAACAGTAAGTGCATTTCTTAGCTTAGAGATGAGCCTGATCTCTTTTTTCCTCCTGTAAAGAATAATAATGTCTTATTTAGAAGAACCTGCAATGTTTCTGGCCTGCACTCAGCATCTTGTACAGCTTAAACACTGGATTTTTTTAAGCATGGAGAGAGACTTTTCTTAGCTTGGGAGTCATCCAGGGAAAAATAGGTATGCTATGGAAGTATGCAGGAAAGGCAATAGGTGATGATGTTCTTTTGACTGCACTTCCCAGCCAAGGTTGTATCATATTTCTTGGATGCAAAGGAACTTGGAGCTGGGGAGTTATCTGATGGATTTACGATTTGGAAATGTTTTACCTCAAAAAACCCCTGGTGTGCCAAAAGCCAGGAGTTTAAAGGAAGTGTCCTTGTTTTTAGAAAGATTCTGCTGGAAGTGGGTGAACTCATTTTGGGGAGAGCTCAGCTGGATGCTAACAGGGACATCCCCAGGGCATGGCCTCAGACCCTGCCAGGACTGGGTCAGCCTCCTCTGAGAAGAGCCTCCTTCCTACAGGGCTCTTCATTTTGCTAATCCCTGCAGCAATTTGGGGTGGCAGAATTGCCCCAGATCCGAGGAACAAGGTAGACCTGGAAGCTGTGGAGTAAACAGGGACACAGCCAATGTCCCTTGTGCTGTCCCCATTGCTCTCGAGCAGGTCAGGCCCCAGAGAGGGGCTTGCAGTGCTCAGCTCTTGCTCTATTTTATTTCCAAACAAGCATTTTCAGTCTTTGATATTTTGGGAGAAGTTTTGAAAAATTAGCAATTTTGATTCACAATAAAAAAAAAAAACCCAAACCAACCAAACCCACCCCAGCAACTTTCAAAATGAAACAACCACAATAAAAAAAGGAATTTCAGACAGCTACAGATGTAGTTCACAGGACTTTATGTTCAGTAAAGAGACCACAAACTTTGGAAAAGTGGAGGTGCTGCCTTTGTGGGCAGGAAACAGCAGTTTCCTTGATTTATTTCCATTGTCATGCAGTTTCCATGTGAGCTATTGGGGGCACCTTGTTTCAATCCCAAAGAAAGAGGTGTTTCAGTGGATGGCAAAACCTGGGCTATGTTTGTTTGCTGGGTATTAATTAGGTAATTCCCATAAGGATGTTGTTCTGGAGGAGACAACTTTTGCCTTTGGCTGGGAGAGTTGCACTCAAGGTGGTATTGAACCAGCAAATCTTAAATGCTAAAATCCCAAATCTAAAAATTTCACATGAAAACGTTCATTACAACTCAATTTTGGTTTTTTTTCAAAGGTGTCTGTACTCTGACAGCCACATACCAGGAGCTGAGAGGAGACTGGCCAGCACCACACATGATCAGAAATAGAAATCCTGAGCTCAGCCAGTGGTGACTGGAAGAGTTTTGGTTGGGTGGTGCTCAAAAAGCTTTGTGTAGTCACAGGTTCATGGTAGAAAAGTTTGCCAAAGCAAAAAAAAAACACCTCCAAAATGCTCCTATGGTTATGATGGGGATTTGGTAGATTTTTGTTTTTTCTTTTTTATTTCTGAAAAAAAAATAAAAGGAATGAAGGCTTTCCAGGCTATTATTAATAATGACTATAATATAATAATTCAGTGTACAATTTTGTGCATAATTTAATATACAGTGTATTTTATACATGCACAGTATAATTTATACATGCACAGTATTATTTTATACCTACATAATGCTATTTTATACTTACATAGATGTAATCATGTCTCAGTGCCCTGTTCAGGAGATACATTCCTGGCTTCCAAGCTCCTCAAAATGAGCTCAACCTGTGTGGCCCTGAGCAGAATGGCAGACAGGCATATTTTTTATTGCTGATTCCAACTCTCATAAATTCTTAACTTGCTTAGAATTCACCAGATTAAATGAAAAGTTACTGTAATTAGGGATTTATTAAAACATGAATCCTTGACCCAATAGAATATAATAACTCATTTGTTTCAAATAAGGCCTCTTTAATTGTTCCATCATTGGCCTAAGCAGCCCATGCAGTGCAGAGTCACATGTGTTCTCCAAATCCACTTGCAAAATGCTCTGTGAAATTTTTGATCCCTGCACCACTCCATAGGCAGAAGCCTCTAAAATAAAAATGTGTCATTTTAATTAAAAATTCAAGTGCTGAAAGCCCTTCTCATTCTGCACGACAAAGCAAAGTCTGTGAAAATACTCTTTTTATATATAAGGTTCTATTTTAACTTTTTCTTGTGCACAACCTTCCCCCTCTGTATCTTCAAAACCAATAGTTATTGATTTACAATCTTATAAAACAAGATTGTAAAATCTTGTACCATGGAACTATAAATAGATATTTTTAAAAGATATGAAAATTGCTCCCAAGTCAGGTCTATATAAGGCACTAATCAGCAGAGAGCCATTTTGCAGGGGAATATAAACTGCAGAAAATAATTTCTATTGAAAATGCAAAGAAATCTGAGACTACACGCAAACAATGAAGCCAGAATTAAGGAATTACCCATTCCTCCTCCCCATCTTTGAAATAAGCCTTCTCTTTTTTTTTTAATTGGTTGGCTGTAGAAAGCATATTGCTATATTTGGGTCCTGTTTCCCTGTATAAGAATAGTCCTACAAGGAATTCCCAGTAAATCAGTGTTGCAGTTCTACAGCATATTAAAAAAAAAAAACATTGGAAAGTATTATCCAATGGGCAGATGTTAACTTAAAGTGCACATTGTTTGGAAAAGGAGTTAATTAACAACTTATTAATTGGATAGAAAGTCTGAAACTGTTGTACTTCTAGCAAATACATAATTTTCTTCAAGTATTATTAAAGCGTTTTTGTTGTACCTATTAAAGATTCTTGTCTCTAAGTTAATTTCATTATGCTAATAAGCTATCATCGTTACAGAACCTAAGCTTTGATCCATGTTAATTGTCGTGATCTTCAAAGACAAAGTCACCACTTACTTTAAATGAATTTTACATCTTTTTAAAGAATCACACGGAAATTAGGGGAAGTAATTAATTTTTTATTATGTGTCTCAATATTTTTAAGGGAGGAAGTCAATGGTATTGGCTAGAATTCATTTTAACATTTAACTAGGGAAAACAGCATGAGGCAAAAAAACGTTCAGATGCAAAAGATTAAAGAAAATTTGAAACTGGGACCTAATTTGTCTTGATAAACTTTGGTGTTTAATATGCTTCTTTTGTTCTCAGTGTGAAACTGCAGGGTTTTGATTTGTGAAAACTTTTTGAAGAATTAATTCTTTCTAATTTTTATTCCTTTCTTTGCTTTCCTTGTACTCGGAGACAGTGGAGTTGACCTTCAAACCATAACACTTTTAAATATCTGTGAATATACAAGGTTAAATCTATTAGTGGTCTAAGATTAGCTGTTCTACACTTGCAAAGTGTGTACCTTCTGCAGCAAATTTTATCTTTTGGTGAATGATAACGAGCTTACCTCCACCCTACAAGTTTTCAACAAATACTAGAATATGTGTTGTAAGTGATCTATTCCTCTTTCCTTTAAGTGTTGGTTATTTTAACTCTTTGATGTTACACAAAGCTCAGTTCTGAGCCAGGAAGGCACTTTTCATGTTGAGATCAGGACCTAAATGTTTGCATTGTCATCACTTCCAGGATTGAAAATTTGCAGCTCTCCTTCACCTTTTTTAGACCTCTTTTGCGAAAAAAATGTAAATAAGAATGTTAAGGAATGTTAAAGTAAATAAGAATGTATAAGGATAAAAAAAAACAACAAAAGCAAAAGTAGGAAGGTTCTGCTGTGTTTTCCTGTCATGATTCACCATTTCAGGTCCTGCTACACTGAAGCTGCTCTCTGTGCTATTTGCATAGTCTGAGCATCCTGTTGCACTGGCAGTGAGGAGTGGTGCCTTGTAAAAAGGCAGCAGACAAAAGTAATTTAAAGATGGGTAGCAGTGACTGAAACAACAGCCAGATTTACCTTCTTCCTCCTCCCTGGTTAGCAGCACATAAGTGTGGCAAATGCAAGAAACCCTCAAGTTTGAGCTGAACCCCGGATTTCTGCAGCAGACAGGTGGTGAGCTCAGAGCCAGGATTTTTCAGCATTAATGCTGCACTCATTTAGGCTAACACCAGGCTTGAGTGACCCTCATCTGGATTTAACCTCTGCCCTGTCAATCCACAGACATACTTTCAGATCTCAGCATCAGTTTTTGCTTTTTTGCTTTTTCCCTTTTTTTTTTTAGCATGGATGACTTTAATCATTAAGCAGCTTTCATAACTGGAACATATACATGTGCTGCTCTTTGAGTTGTAATCTCAGGTTCTGCCCAAATAATCCCCAGTGTCTGAGTGAATTGAGCTGAAGTTCAAAATTCTTTGATTGAGAGTGTAGTGATGATTTGGCACAGGATTCTGTGCTTTTCTCTTTTTGTAGCAGGGGCTTTAGTGTGCTAAAAGGACAGATGTGTTGTTCATTATCACTAGCAGTAGTAGTAGTAGTATTAAGATTGGGCTCGATGGTCTTGGAGATCTTTTGCAAACTAAATGATTCTCTGATTCTCTTATTTTAATATTTGGGCATTTTTCCCAGTAAAGAATTCTTTTATGAAACAAGCTCTTCCTTGGTTTTTTGGTTTGGTTTGGGGTTTTTGGGGGTGGGTTTTTTTGTTTTGTTTTTTTTTTTTTAGTTTTTAGATGTCAATTTTAATTAAGTTCAGATATAAAATACTTGTTCTGTGTTGATGCCCTTTTGAAAAACGCCAGGTTATAGTGGGTATAGGGCATGGCATGAAGGCATAAGCCACCCTGCTGTACAGAGAAGCAAGAGTTTCCTCACCACTTTAATAAATCCAGGGAAGGAAGTGTCTCCCAAACTATCCTCCCCTTGCCTGAGCAATTGAAAGGTGCAATTCTCCCTATCACATCATTTCTTAATAATCCTAACACCCCATAAATGTTTATGTAAATACACAGTTTAAAAGGACTCATCCCAGCAGCACTGTGCTTGTCAAGTGAGTCATTTTTTCACCTGGCAGGATGATGTTGTAAGGCTCAGTTGTCTTAACTAATCCTGGCTAAAAAGCAAAATTCTGTTTTGTAAGAAAATTCCTGGCCAGCTCTAATCTTAACCTCTTGCATGTCTGTAGCTTCTAAATCGATGTCACAGTTGTAATAGCTTTGAAAACCCATATGTTTGTAAACTAAATAAACCTTGATATTCAAAGGAGATGAAGACAAGAATTACATCTCTTGGCAGTGGTGCTCTGAGCTCCGTTTCAGCTCGTGTTGGCTCCTCGTTTTTATGCCCGTGCACCACGCCAAATCTGCCTTATCTATGCAAACATATTAACACTGGCTGTTTGCTAAGGCTGTGATGCATCAGCCTCTTATCTCCAGTTCTGACCCTAATGTTACATAATGACTCTGGATCGGTGTTTCTTGATAGTTCACTGGGACCGCCTTCGCTTTCTCAACTCTTCACCGGGAGCTGCCTCTCCTACCCACTGACTAAATCAGCTCCTGGCTGCTCTCCGCCAGCTAAGGCAGAAAGGCTGCCAAATAGCTTCCTGCTCAAAGATCTCTGCATCCTTTCTGTGCCACAGGCCATCACCCTGCAGCTCCAGTGTTTTTCCCAGGTAATTTTCCCCGTTATATTCAACTTACGTGGTTTGGCTTCAGCGATGCAACCCCAGATCTTCCCGAAGCTGCCCCAAACCTCTGCTGATCCTATTTTCCACACTCTATCATTAGACAGGCTTTAATATCTTCTTAAAACAAATGGGTGCTGTATTAACATGTGAAAAAAATCTGTACTGAACATAATAAAAATGCCGCCCTAAATACCATATATGAATACAGATAAGTGTTCCTAATACTGCCTACTAGGAGTATTAATGCCAAAAGAAGAAAATAAATATTTGTCATCAGTTCTATCTGGGCAAAAGTCTTCCTTTAGGAATAACATAACATATTCCTTTACAGTATATAATTGCTTTAATTATATTTTGGCCTATCCACAAAATGGTTCCATCCCTCTCCCCACAGCGTCCGAAGAATATGCAAATGCTGTTCATTCCAGCTCTCAAATTTAAAAAAAAAAAAAAAAAAAATCTCCTTTTGCTATTTAGGAAAGGCTCAGAAAACTTTCCTAAGCGTGGCTGTCATGTATGCCAAGACTTTCTTATTTGTGGAAGATGTCCCCAAGCTCTTTGCTATTGTTCCGAGGCTGTCCCCTCACCCATTCTGGCTTCTCAGCATTCCTACAGCAGATCTGTTCATCCCCTATCCCATTGCAAACCTGGGAAACTGAGTCAAGCCCTTCAAACCTTCCAGGCTCAGTTAGGAAGCCAAAAGCATGAAATGTCAGAACTTTTAGGATTTCTGTCCTCTCAACGTGGAAATTGCAAGGTCCAAGAGCCTCCGTAACTTCTCACGGCTGTAAATGTCTGGTTAACAACCTCCAAGAAAACTCAGGAAAGCCAAAGGGTGGAGGGCTTTGGGAGGCTGGCTCTCCCAAACTTTTTGTTTCCAACCCACCCTTTGTCTGCTAGAACTGAAAAGAACCCCAGAAGCCCTGGACATGACAGGCAATGGGCCTGCATGCTATTTAGGGTTGGTCTCTACTGCAAAATTTTCATACTGCAACTTCTCAATTCTTTCTCCTTTTTCCTCCCTGGCTATTAAAAATTCCACTTTTAATGCAAAGCAGAGCTGGAGTTCTGTGACCACCCTATGAGCACAGCAATCTGTAACTCAGTTATAGGAAATCATTCCCTTTAAACAAGACACTGAGGATGTGATACAAAACAGGATTTCCAGTATTCCACGACCTAGATGACAGCTGGATTGACCTGCCTGTATTATGCTCCAAAATGAAACGGAAAATGATCCAATTTTCCAATGTGTTAGTGAGAAAATATAAGGGAAAGGAAGTCAAAGAGCAGCTTCTGATGCTCACTGGAGGTGGCCCTTATGTTGGACAGATTCGTGCATAATTCCAGCACCTAGAGCTTAGAATTTTTCCTCTTGAAATCGGCGGTTGCTAACTGAGTATTGCCCCCTTTTTTATATCTCAGGGAAGTTAATGTCATTCTGAGAAAAGCCCTTCAATTTCCCTGTTTTCCAGAGCAGTTGATTATGAAAACGAATCTTGACTCGAGGCTTGCTGTGGGAATGTTATTCAAGCACTGGTTAAGTGCCAGAATGTGTTGGGAAGGAAGAGTTTCCAGAAAAATATCGCCCTGATTAAAACCTGATTTGACTGAGTTTTCTCTATGCAAAGGGTTACCAGAATAGTAAGGCAACGTTGTTAGTCAGATTTTCCTTCCCTTACTTGATCATTACCAGTGATGGTTTTATTGCTGTTTTTTGAATGATTATTGTAACAACAACTCATCCACGAGCTACTTAGGTACCACTTGCCTCACTCCTCACATGATATGTTAAATGTCTTGTTGATGCCTGTCCTTGTTTGGCAATTTTTCCACACTACCCTTTTATTCTTTATAATACATTTAATTGGATATATGAGGAAAAGATGGGAAGAAAGCCGTAGTACCAGTTGGATTTTTGCTCCCTACATTATGTTCTTCACAAAGCCACTCTTGCGACTATCAACAGAAAGCAGCCCGTCAAAGGACAAAATTAAATCAGCAGACAGCAGAAGACAATAAAAAATGCTGGCTTGATAATTGAAGGAATTATAAATTTTTATTTATTTTATAAGGCTGTTTGTAAAGTTCATATGTTTGGTTCTTTTCAAAAGGTAATAAATACTGTGGGCAAACCATATTTTATAGTGGTCGAGTAAGGTCTTTAAAAATGGCCATGGCCACGCTACCACTCTCTAAATATTGACTGAACAAACACCCACCATGGGATTTCTGTGAGACATGACTTCTTTTTTGTTCCCTCATGGCTATGGATGTGGTTAAAACACCCTCCTGTATCCTGTGAGTGCTGTCCTACTCCTGGTAGGAGATCATAAGATGTTGGGGTTAACTGTCAGATGCTTTACTCTTCTAAAGACCTTTGCCTTTTAACTAAATGCTTGCTTATCTTTCTAATTTAACATAGTCCCACATTCTTTTTGTAGTAATTTTGGACTATCTGATAACATATAATGGAAAACATGTTTATGTCTTCCACTAGTTCTTGTTGCATATTTCAAATGCTTAGAACAACAATTTTCAGAAGCTTTCATTAAGGTTAATTTAAAAACTACATTAAATACAAACAGATTTTCTCACAAACAAAATGCAATGTGTACTTAACAGACTTCTGTATGTTATATTTGATAAACTACCTCATATAAATGCAAATTCTGACTTTCTGCCAGAACAAGGTGGTACAGAAAACATTTCTATTAAACAAATAATGCTGGGAGAGCAAACTTCAAGTTACAGTATGTTACACTGAGAAAGAAGATTTTTTTTCACTGAGGTCAGATATATATTTATTTTATTTGCTCTGAGTACTTTGCTACTTCTACACTAAAGATGATATAGTACAGTTCTATATAAAAAGCAGGTACATGTGCACATAGGATAAATATCCTTTTTTAACCCATTTCTTTGTTAATATTTCATATAGGTATCGCTAATTCCTTTTGCTTCACAGAACAGCAGTATGGGAAGAAGTCATGCTCTGAGCTGAATGCCAAAACTGAGCCAGGAGGGTTGGGAGGAGGAGGGGCAACCCTCAAACCTGGAATTGTGAGGTATGATCTGAACATGGAGCTTGGTGTGTGTTTTCCTGGGTGAAACTCCTGGCGCTGCCGTCGGACAGCGCTCGCTCGGAAAAGGAGCCTGAAAAATAAAGCTGCCAGAGGCAACTCTAAAGAGCATATGATGGAAACAAATTGAGTCACCAGCAGTGTGGCTGACATTGTTGGTGGAATCTGGGACACCCTCATGAGCCATTGTTCGCTGCACCTCGTCTGGTTTATGTAGCTCGCTGAGTTGAAAGCTGGATCGGCGCTAACCTTGGGGTGGGAGGGGGATTGGTGCCATGTGGTTTCAATTGCCCATGGATGCTTTCAGCTCGTACTGCCAGTAACAATCCGTCCTACTGGTCCTCCCACAGCCATGGTGTCGTCCCAGCTCACCCTGATGGGGCTGTGGTGAGCCCTGTTTCCTGATGTGGTCCCTTTCAGCAGGAACTGCTCTGCAGTCTGCTGGGAGTGAGGGTTTATTCACTCTTCCCTCTGTCCCAACAGCAGCAGCTGCAGAGAAGTTTTCCCTGAATACATTTTGCTGTGGAAAGGGCTTTTTTTTTCCTTTTTGAGCTGGTTCCTTTCCTGGCTTGGTCTGACGCTGCCTTTGGTGCGATTGTGGGAATATCTGAGGCTCTGAGTTGTTCTCTTGAGCTCTTCTCATTTGAAGGTTGTGCAGAGCAAGGCTCATGGTGGTTTTACCACCTATTTCCATCCTGTTGGTGCACACAGCTCTTGTCTGGGAGGTTTTTTGTGGGCATGGAGGTGATGAGACCCACAAAAATAGTGAGTGTTCACTTCAACCACCACCAAATTACAGCCATGCCTGAGGCAAATCACAACAGCTTTCTGACAGTGTCACCAAGCTATCTTTGTGACAGAGATGGAGATAATGAGAATTAATTAATCAGTCTTTGATTAGAAAAAAAGAGGAGGGGGAAATCCTTCTGCTATGATTCCACTACAAAATACATGAAAACTGGTGAGGTTTTTGTTTGATGTCACTTCTCAAATGTAGGGCAGGTGTTTGTAATGCAGCACTCAGGGTTTCACAGCTGCTGGCTTGGTTCCCCTTCCAAACCCATCACTGATGGACCACAGTGGCAAGAGATCCTCACTTTATAGAAAAAATACATGTTGAACACTAACAACATTAGGCTGTTGGAGATGTTTTTACTCTCACAGTGCAAAAACTCCCTCCTATGCAAAGACCTTGCAAGTCCCAGGTACAATTTCATTGACTGGAGTCCACCCCGCCTTCTTTACAGTCCCAGGGGTGAAATTTTGTCTTGTACTCTTTAGACTGATGGCTAGATCTTAGAAATTGGTCTCTTATGATAAAACATGAACTACATGGTGCCAGTGTCTGACTGGAATTACAATTATCTAAGTAGATTCATTTGTATCCCTTTCATAGCAGCTTTTCTCTGGGCACAAGATTTTTCTGTGGGGCATGGGAAGAACTAAATTAATCTTATAAAGAGGAAGGGGTTTACACTGAAATCGATAGTTACAGAATTAACTGGGTAAATGACTTTTTCTTAATTCTTTCTCTTCTCAGAAGATGAAGTTTTGATGGGTACACAAATCCAATGGCTGCCAAAAAGCTGATATCTCATGAAATATTTTATCTCAGCTGCGTTGAGCAAGCCTAGACTCTGGTATTAGTGAAAACTGAGAGTGTAAAAAATGTCAGTGTTGTAGTGGGGAAAAAAGTCCTATTCTGGTTATTAAATATGAGTACCTAATTAAGTTATGTTTTTAAAAATGTTGTCGTTTTAGAAAGAGCCGCATGGCTCTCCTGGGCAGTTTTAAATATAAGCCTTATATGCAATTTTAAGCTTGGATTTAGGTAATTCCCAAACACAGGGTGTTTGTGTTCTTTCAGAGAAACAAAGCATTGGATTGCACAGGCACAAGCAATAGGTGTGTCACACTGTTGAAATTTTTGATGCAGGCTCAGTATCTGGTTTGATCTGCAGGGCCCAATTCTCTGGCCAAGTTCATTTGCCTTTGTGTACCTTCGGTGCCCAGAGCTCTCAGATTTTCACTTTCAGCCAGGTGGAAACAATTTTATAATTTCTTCCCATCACCAAACCTTTATTTCAACTTCAGCTCTTCTTCAGCTGCATTTAGGGGGTGCAACCCCAAAGCTGCTGCGGGGTTCCCAGCCTGGCCATAGCACTTCTGTGTAATGACAGTGGTAAAACCTTCTCACATGCAGTTCCCAGAAATGAATTGTACCAAGAGCATCTATAAAAGCTGCAGCATCCCTGTAAAGAGCACATAATGTCATCATTTTTCAGTGGTATCTTCTCTAAAGGCAAATAATCACTTTTCCCATTAATGGTTGGACTGAAACTTTCTCCTTCATTCCTATTTCAGCAAAGGTTAGGGCAGAACATTTAACATGAATATGGGGATGCTACAGGGTGACTCATGTGGCTTCCCACTGCAAATGTTGAAGGCAATATAGTACCTAGGAAATTTTTTCCTCTCTGTCCTGGGGACTATTTTCATTTTTACTTTTCCCCTTCACTGATTACTCCAGAAATTTTTACAAGGGCATATAATGACAGGACAAGGGGGAAGAGTTTTAAACTAAAAGAGGGGAGAATTAGGTTTGATGTTTGGAGGAAATGTTTTGCTCAAAGGTTTGTGATGCCCTGGCACAGGCTGTGGCTACCCCATCCCTGTAAGTTTCCAAGGCCAGGTTGAATGGGGTTTGGGGTAGTAGAAGGGGTCCCTGCCCATGGCAGGGGGATGGAATGAGATGATTTTTAACATCTCTTCCACCACAAACAATTCAAGGCTTCTTCTGTGATTCTATGAAATTTGATTCATCCTCTAAAGATATTAGGTCTCCTACCAGCTTCTCAGACTCCTCTTTGCTGGACATAAACCCTGGTAGCACCAGCACCTGGCTTATATCCATTTCAGTGAATAATTTATGCCAAAACCAGAGTCAGCACTGGAGTGTCCTTTCTCTAAGTGCTATTAACCACCTTTAATCAGAGATTCCAAAGATGAATGCTGCTTTGAGAAGGAAAGGAAATATTTCAGCAGCAAACCTTTCAGCCATGTGCCTTCAGTTTAAAACACACATATTTTGTCAGTGTCTATCTGACCTGTGGACTCAGAAATTTAAATTACAAATATAGATGTGTTAATGTCAGCTATCAGCCTGCTCCAGGCCCATCATGTTTGACTTCATATACTGTGTATTAACCCACTGTAGGACAGATATTCTGCTGAGGGGAATCCAGATGTAGCCTGGACACCTGGCTTGTCACTGGCTCCCATGGCTGGTACTTGGATTAGCATCCCAGACACCCACGACATTGTCACTCGTTCTGAATATGCCTTTTGCCTTTGGGAACTTCCTCCTGCTTTCTTTTACTTGTTGACATAGGAATGTCAAACCATGTGGGATCTAAATCCCAGGTCAGCGATAAAAATTTCAATTCCAAGCTGTCCCTTTGTGCTGTTTATTTGCAAGCACCAGGTCACGGCTGTGGCAAATTCTTTTCTCCTTGTTTATTTCCAAGGGGCACCCAAAATCAGAGACTTAAAAACTGCAGATTATTTTATCAGGAGGTCAGATGTCTCTCTCTAATTTTACCAACAGCAGCAAGCTCCTATGTCAGATGCAGCTTGTATCCATCTGGGAATTGTATGGGAAAGCCTTCACCGTCTTGAGGAGCAAGGGCCAAGTTTAACTTTCTTTATGCTACATGTTAGCAGCTTTCAAAGTTGGGACCATGGGGAACATTTAAATGCATTTAGTTATTTTCAGGCTCATTATTTCACTATAAAGCTTTATTTTAGTACATTCTGCCCTGTCCAGTAATTTCACTTGTGTACAAGTTCTGATCTCAAACCAAAGTTTCAATTTTCTGTTTTTTTTCTGTTAAAAAATAAGATTCTGCTTTTCATTGCCCTGTGCTTAAAAAAATTACTTGTGTGTACTCCTCGCTACAATTTAGGGTATTTATGAATGGTTCTACGTAAAAGGAATGAAAATAACTAATTATAATAATACCACTAAAAGCCATGGCTGGCTAGAAAGTGGAAATCCCTTCCCATTACATATTTTCTGTTTTTAGGAAAGAAATTAATCCAACTCTTGGATGAAAATTGAAAACCACAACATTTTTCATATGAAAGGATTTCCAAAAATATCATATTTTTACAAATTCACAATTTAAGTTGCTGATAAAACAGAAATTGATTGAAAAAATTTAACCGGTTAAAAAGAAAGCTGCATTTTAGTGACACAGAGAGGAAACTCCTCAAGCCAGCTTCTGTTTTCCTTTTCATGGAGAGGATATTTTCTATTAGGAAAGTAGTTTTGATAGAAAAGTTCTGATATGGTCTACTAATTAAGGCAGCTGGTGCACCCAGCTGGCCTAAGGTAAGAGCAGCTATGAGTCTGGAGCAACATTTGCCCAACTCCTTCTTTCAGATCATACAGAGAAGAGCCATCAGAGTCTCCAAGAAATAATTCCAAACGTCCTTGCCATGAGCCAGACCTCATTCTCATCCAGTCTGTGGCAAAAAGGAGGACTGGGAGCTCCCTAGGGATGAGGAAACAGCCCATTTTCCTGTTAGCATCCAGCAGAGGCACCACATGGTTTGTCATCAGGATTCAGCAAGAGGTGAGATCAAGAGCTGTTCAATCACCAGGAACACGAAG
Source organism: Notiomystis cincta (assembly GCA_013398075.1). Lineage (NCBI taxonomy): Eukaryota > Metazoa > Chordata > Aves > Passeriformes > Notiomystidae > Notiomystis > Notiomystis cincta. The sequence goes on along the minus strand of VZRX01018377.1, from coordinate 143,834 downwards.
AACGATCCTGACCCAGAATGTCCTGAGCTCTCTGGAGAAGGCCAGTGAGGTATAAATGTCTACATCTCTACCAGATATCCTGGTTTCTGTCTTGAGTCTCTAGAAACAAATATAAGAGGGAATTTTCTACTGAAAAGAAAATATTTTATAGTGATCATAGAATCGCAGAATGGGTTGGGTTCAAAGGGACTTTGAGATCCATCCCATTCCACCTCTTCCATGGGCAGGGACACCTCCCACTGTCCCAGGGCGCTCCAAGCCCCGTCCAGCCTGACCTGGGACACTGCCAGAGATCCAGATGCAGCCACAGCTTTTCTGGACACCCTGTGCCAGGGCCTCCCCACCCTCACAGGGAAGAATTCCTTCCCAGTATCCAATCTAAACCCATCCTCTGTCAGTTTGAAGCCATTCTCCCTTGTCCTGTCATCCCAGGCCTTTGTAAATAGTCTCCCCCATCTTTCTTGCAGGCTCCCTTCAGGTACTGGAAGCTCACAACTAGATAACCTCAAAGTCTTCTATGTTTGGAGGGAATATTTTGATGGGAAATTTTTGATTTCATCCCTCTTGGCAAATTTTGTCACTGTGGCACTGTTTTGTAAATGTTGAAAGTTCATGGATCCATATTTTAAATAAAATTTTAAAAAAAGCTAAAAAGATGGGATCAACAGGGATCCTCTGAGCACTGGGTCATTCTCACATCTCATAAACCCATGTGTGGGTTGGCCAATTCCATCTTCAGCATCCTCTGGGGCCGTTGTTTTCTTCTATCTCTCATCCCCATGCTCTTGTGGACTGGCTGGGTGAGAGCTCACATTGCAGGTTCCTTTATCAGGCTTCTCCCAAAGATCATTCACTACCAGATGATATCCATTCATATTTGGGTTAATTACAAATCTTCTCCCCACTCCTTTTAACCCCACTGGTTTATCTATAGACAGAAATTGCATCTCTGATTTATCAGGCTGAGCGTGCCCAGCTCCTTTGATCTCCTCTGATAACACAGGCTCTCCCCTGCTCACCTCCAAGTCCCTCTGTGCAGATGTTCTCATCAGAGTTAATCTGAACTGATACCAGGTTAACCTGACACATGTTACCTTCCAGAAACCCATATGGCAACACAGCTCATTTTGTATTTACTTCCACATCCATAGTTTTTCCTTCTTTCTGTTCTCATGCCCAGTCTTAAACACCGTTTTTCCACCTGATGGGCTTGAACTTGCTTTAGACAACCTTTTCTTTTTCCTAAATGTAGCTCTGTAAATCCTCATAGGAAATGCCATGTGGTACATTTCAATTTACTTAATTTCTTTAAATTTCCTCCAGTTTCTAGTCCAATAACATGTTTGTCATAATGAATTAATCTCTTATGGTGACAGACAAATACGTATGAGGAAATGCACATGTCTATACACACAGAAATAAAACACATTAAAAAATACGTGTTTACATATAAATATATCTATTTTTGAGAAGGGAAGCCTTATAGAAAGATATATATATATATAACAAAATATAAATTAATTTTAGTTATCATAATATTTCTGAGTCAGACTTGGGACATAATTCTATCAGAGTGGAGGGAGAATTTGTGGATTGGACTTTTCATGATAGCTAAATAGGAACAAGGTGCAAAACTGGAGGTAAGATTAATGATTCTATGGGCACAAATTATGTGTGACCTTACTCACTGAAATGAAGATACTGTTTTGAGTCACACTTGTTGCACCTTTGTTTAGTTAAGACTTGCTGCAGTCCTGCAATAATGAGTTTCACAAAGCCACTTTTTGCATAGTTAAGCAAATACACTGTTAATTTGAGAAAATTATATTCAAAGCTCAATAAACATTGATAGGTACAGCATGTTATTTAGTCACATAAACTCTTTTTAACAAACTACTTTGAATCAACAGATAAAAATAATTCAGAATTAACTTGCTAGACTCAGCCCCTAAGTGCACGCACAGTTTCCATGGAAGTCAGCATGTTGTAGGGCAGAATTTAGTCTGTGTGTTTAATTCATCTTAATCACTATTATTAATTCATAACTACTGTTTCCAGAAATGTATTCAGTTAGTTTTACATTAGTCAAAATCAATTGTATGTGATTTATTTTGATCATTCAAGATTACAATTTTGATGTATTTGCTCTCATCCTGTATGTCAAGCCTGGCAAAATGGGAATGCTTTGCTAGTGAAGAGTCACCTTTTATCTATCGATTTAGTCTTTATTTCCCTTTATTGAGAATTCTCTTCTTCTTTGGAACAATCCTGGTTCTGGTAGGTTTTCACAGTGGGATGATGAAATGTCATCAGCCTGGGCCTGGGAGCATGGTTGTACCAGGCTGGTGGCCCCAGGTGGAGAGGTTGTAACTAGACTCAGATGTAGAGGAGTTGGCCCAAAATCTGGCTCAGCACCACTACTCACTAAACATGGTTCAAAATTGGTTGGATCTTACTTCATCCAGACCAGCAGCTTTCTGGAGACTGATTTCAAATAAAGGGTTTAGCTTCTTCTGGACCCCCACCAACTTCTGTGCTGCAAGAAACACGATATCCTTGTGAATTCCTGGGGTTTGGGGCAGGCCTGTGAGACTTCAGATATGGAAATTCACTTGAGACAAGTGTTTGGTGCCTCCTGTGATTTCAGAGTGAGCAGAGTGTGTCAAGTGCTTCTCCAGGCAGGGCCAATTTTGGACACACAAGGGCACAGAATAGTTAGAGTTGGAAGAGACCTTAAAAACCATCTAGTTCATGGCCAGGGAACCTTTTACTAGAATTTATCCAACCTGCAGGACACAGTGACTATAACACACCTTACTTTTACAGGTGGCATGGCAGGAGATTCTCGTGGGAATACTTTAAAGCATCAGGCCCTCGGTTTACAAATGTAAGTGATGACTTCAGGTTGAAGGAGAATTCTGTTTGGTTGTTTATCATTACACTGAGCCCCACTCATGCTGTGTCTCCAGTTTGCACTCCCTTGTGCTTGTTGCCAGCTGGAAACATCACTAAGGAATAACCCTGGATGTTAAAGTCCATTCAACTCCAACCCATGAAGATGCTCATTGCCTTCCCCGCATATCTTTGTCTTTTCCTCAGTCTTCCCAGTTGAGGATTAGCATTTGCAAAAAAAGAAAAAGCACTCCTATTTTTGTCTCCTTAATGGCATCTCCAGCCAGGGACAATTCTCTCCAGTGGAGGGAAGAATCCTGGTGATTAAACCTGTGATCCACTTGAGAGGAACCTCCCTGGCTTTGCACAGCGCAGGGCTGTTGCACAGTGAGCTCGGCTGAGCCGAATTCATAAAGCTTTAGTGGAATTAAAACAGCATGCTCCGTACCAAGATGCCTTCACTTCCTGTGCCTTAATGTTAAATCCTATAGTATTGTGGATCTTAAAGATGATTGAGTTATTTTTAAACCACTGGACGTCTTCCAGTCACTCTATTTCACACTGGATTAATTATGTAAGAATACTGACTTGTTCGTCACTAATGTTACAACTTTTAAAAACAACATGCTGTTTAAATTCAAGCTTGGCAACTCTTGCCTGAATCCCCTCAAATTTATGGCACCACACCCATAGCATAATAAAATCTTTAGTGGTCCTTTGTCTTTTAGCTTGCCTTCTATTTTTTCTCAAGGGTGTTTTATGCTGGAAGATGCATACAAAAGTTGTCCAGATGTTATTTGTATCAGAGCAGGGATTTCAGTCCAGCTATCTGTGGTTGCAAATGTTTATTTTAATGGGTTATTGTGCAATCCTTGCTGTGCGGACCTCAGTGGCCTTATATGTATGTTCTCAGCGATGCCAGCACATTGCTTTTGGAGATATTATTTTAGTCCAATGGCAGTGGAAATGGTCACTGGGGAGAGCAAAAAATGTAGCACCTGTAGGAGCCCAGGCGGTGCTTTGGCCGGGCTGGGTGCGAGGCGGTGGGGCTGGTGGGCGGTGGGTGGGAGCAGGGCTGAGACAAAGAGTTCGGCCTGGCCACCACGGAATGTGCTGGGAGTTTATTTTACCGTGGCTGTTGCAACAAACAGAAGGGTGGGTTTATCAAACATATTTGGGAGCCTCGTAAAATCTGAACCGATGTTTCCTTGATACTGGAGTAAATTGTTTATCTCGTAACTAAAGCCACGCCATGTGTACGCCAATTAGGGCCGTGGATTTCGGCTCATTAAGATAAATTTAAGATGTGAGTTTCGTTATGTGCTGTAAGGACTGTGAACTGTTGCAGGAGGAAAATATCTGCAGGGCTTGGAGGCTTCCAGGGAGCCTGTGAGCTGAGCCAGGCAGTGCAGGGTGCTGAGGGCTCATCTGTGGGCTCTGCTTTACCTGTGTGGGTCCTATTGAGACCAGGATCTTTCAGGGCAAAGAGTTTAAAGCCAAATTTGCATGCTAAAAGTGCCCAGCCTTGCATTTCCAAGAAATGTGAGCAAGCAAGATGACGGCAATTAATGACAATGACACTCATTTGCACATGCAAAGAATCAAGATCATTTAACCTTTAAGAGAAAACAGTTATTATATTTTAATGTTGTTTTATGTATTAACAGTCACATATTATTTTGATGTGCTTAATTAATATAAATAAGCTTAAGCCATTATACTGTCATTTAAGCCCACATAATTTCCTTTTTGTAGGAATTTGTGTGTAATTTACACACAGCATTCAGCTCCCAACGTTCCAAGATCATGCTTCAAATAATTAGATTTCAAAAATACAATTGGAATTGTTCTTTGTCTTTTGATTTTTCAGCAGTAAACACATTTTGAACTTCTCAATAATAAGGACCAGGGGCTTGTTTTTAAAAGCCAAAGTCGATGTTTTGAAGCATCATTTTATTCCTGGAGCTTGGGCTTTGGTTAGATGGCCTGGTGAAATGAGTACCATCAGCAACTCAGACCTTGTTTGTAATTCTGCCCAACCCCTCTTGTTTTCAACATTGATCAATTACACAGGGCTTTACCACTAGGAAATCAGCCCAAATAACTATCTTACTCTCAAACTGAAGGTATCAGGTCAGCAGTGAGTGGCATCAATCCTGTCATGGAGATGACTTAATTTGGAGCTCCTGGAAGCAGATAACAGATGGCCCTTTATAAATATGGGGCTAGGATGGATGCTAAATATTTGTGTTTGTGAGATTGCAGTTGGGAGAAGATAGGATGTGGCCTTTCTGATGAGCTCCTGTGTTCCCTGTGCACTATGCATCTCCTGCAGTGCCTCTTCCCTTGTGCCAGAACAAAAGGGCCAAATATTTAATCTTGGAGCTCCTCCATGCCTGGGAAATCCTGGCTGTAATAAAGGGCAAATCCTGCAGAGATCAGGGCAATTCACATCCATGAGATCCAGCTCCCCTTTGGCAGCAGGGTGGGAGCTGCAGGTCCCAGTGCTCCAGTGGTCACTCCACCTGTGGGTCATGGCGATTGAAACCCTGCAGCAACGCCTGGGAAAAAACCAAATCCCCATCTCAGGTCTTGGCAGGCAGCTCAGAAATCAATTGCTTTTCATTTATGTTCTGTAGAAAGTAAATGCATTTGTAAATTTGAAAGCAGCTGCTGACGCTCAGCAGTAAACCAAACCGATTTTGTTTTACAAAACCTTTGCTGTTTGGTCTTAACTCGTGGAGTCGTGCATGGATCCAGCACTCCTCTTCGCATCGCAGGGAAGATTTTGTCTAGCTGCCTCTGTGACATATGGTAATGCTTAGTGTGTGCTGTATGGCCTGGAGCCATACCACTGCAGCCTGTATGCTCCTCAGATCTCCCAGGCTAAGGGAATCGGGACAAGACAGGGTTTGAATGCAAGGGACCTCCTAGAAAAAGTCAGAGTGCAGCGTTTTCTGCCGGTACGAGGACAGGATGTTCCTCCCTCAGGGCTGAGGCAATTCCCCACACGGGGCTAAGGTGACTGTACTCTCCCAGCCGGGGCTTCTTGGACTCAGATTGTAAGAGATCACTAACTCACCATAAAAGAGCTCACAGCTCTCAGCCATGGGAAACCAGCAAACAATCCCACTTCCCAAGGTAACCCAGAGGAAATGGTGGCGTGGAGGAAAGCACTGCGAGACCTTTTCTCATCTCGTTTCTGGGGGGAGGACGTTCCCATCACCACCTTCCCTTTCAGGGGCAGCTAACCCTGCTGAGCAAGCACTGCCTGTTTCTCACACAGAATGCTCCCAGGCTCCCTGGGAAGCAGAGGGAAATCCAGAGGCACCCTCAGCACAGCCCAGTGGGCACAGAAACCCACCTGTGTGTGTGTGGCAGGGTGGGAAAGGAGGGAAGCAGCATGGCTTGCAGGGAGGCTTTGCAGCCTCTTCTTGGCGATGTTATTAATTCGTTCTGGGACGTTGGGAGACTCGTTTAACCTCTCTTTGTCTCAGATTCAAACCTCTACAAGCAGTTATTATAACATTTGGCTGTATTATGGCATTGTTGAAAGGCTTAATTAAATTAAGTGTTCTGAGATCTTTGAATGAAAGGTGCTATCCAAGCAAAAGCCTGTTGATGATGATGACTCTAAATTATGAGGCCAAGTCCTTCACAAGTTTTACTCAGTCCTTGGTTAGACAAAGTTATTTTTAAACACTGTATTTGATGTAGCATTAAAATTGTTTTGGGAGTGCCATGTGTATAGACATGACATCTGACCCACAGTGGGAGGGATTTGTCACTGGAGGGTTTTAATGGCACATCATCCACATGCAGGGAATTGTGCTGGTCACAAGCAGTTTTTAATTGTTTGTTTGCTTTGGTTTGGTTTTTATAAATTTATTTGAAGACCTTTATTGGGGAGAATGGCCAGGACTTTTACTTATTTCAGTAGAAATGCTGTCTCAGGTGGGAAATTAAAAGGAACTGCTCGATCAAAGTTCGTAGGCGTCTCAGCCAAAAGATGCATAAGCAGATGTCTCCTTTCTTCCAACCTGCCAGTACATCCCTGGGAGGACAACAGAGTTTGTTGGGGCTTTCACTAGGTGCTATCTTACCAACAGCAAGAAGGCAAAATTACGAATATAATTTTTAAATTTTTATTCCTTTGCAACTTATGCAAAAAATTTCTATGCTTTTGCAGGAGGGCTGTAGTTCTAAAACTCCTGTCCTTTCTTCCTACTTTCTTCAGCTCACCTTTCCGTCTACCAGAATCCCTGACACTCTCATCCTCAGCACTTTTTCTCCTTTAGCATATTTTCCTCTGAATTTGAAAGACAGAGTTTTCCTGACTGCTTTTATTGGGAATCTTTGTCCCCAAAATATTGCCCTGTAACCACAAAAGGCTGCTACCCCTCTCTCTCCTGCCATCCTGAGCAACTGATCAACCCTTCCTGGCCTTTCCCATCAGTTTGTCTCCTTTTCCAGTTTCCCTCTGCTGTACAAAACCCACTTTAACAAATTCACCAGAAACACAAGAGTGAATCATAGAATTGTTAAGGTTGAAATACACCTCTAAGATCACAGAGTTCAAGAGTTTATGAGGATATTTTAAATGGGCTAATTTTTTCTCTGGATACCACAGGCACAGGACCACATCTAGTTTGGGAGTCTGAGCTCCTTAAAGGTCTGCTTTACAGCCTATTATATAATAAGAGATTCTTTCAATAGACAGGAAGGATGGTATTTTGGTTAAAGCCTCCAGGAGATCAGGATTCAGCTTCTAGCTCTGCACGCTTCCTGTGTGGTTTTGGGAAAGACACTTTGTGCCATAATTCCCCATCTGCAAACTAAAGATGATATTACATCCTGTTTCTCACCTTCTCCCTGCAAGCTCTGTAAAGCTGCAGAGCCTGTGAGCACTGTAGAGCAAATAATGTCACTTTTTTATGCAGCAATCTCCACAATAGCATTTCAGTCTCAGCTGAAGACTAATGACTATTGTGGTGTTAATAATAAATAATAATTGTAATCATACAGAAGACTTTCAGCCTTACTTGCACTTAAGGTTGATTCTTCCAGACTTTCTGCAAGTTTACCTTGGGACCAGTCTGAGCAAAGAATAATCATATCAAACTGTGCTGAATAAGGTGGATTTCTTTTCTCATATATTTTCTCTGTATTTGCTGAAGGACAATGAACAGTAGACTTAAGACCATCAAACTCATTTCACCTTTGTAATATTTAAACTAATTAGTCTCAGAGATGAAAAACGCATTGCTCAGATTCCAGATAATCTTAAACAAAACACTTCATGCTGATTTTATTCTGCTTCTATCTGTGCAAAGATTAAACAAAACCCACAGTTGGTTTCATCTGCCAGGCTCTAAAAAAAAATCATGTCACAGAAAGAGAAAGGGGGGAAAATAAATCCAAGGCAAGGTTTGCAGTGCTCTGAGTTTGCTCATCCTTAGTTTATCTTCTGCAAATGAGCATGTATAAAACAGTCCACCTACTGTTCTAGTTGCTACGATATAATGCAGTTCCACTGAATGATCCTGTTAACCTAACCTTCAATTTGCTGGGATTTGAACTCTGAATTACAGCTTACTAACATAGTTTAACAGCTGGTACAAGGGCTTCTTTTGAATTTTTAATCACATGAATTAAAGATTGCTGGAGATGCTTTTCAGACCTCCACTAGCAGTGATCCAATGTACAGAAAGACAAGTATAGGTAGCCCCACGAGGATTAAGAGCACAAAGGTACTATGGCTTGTGAAGCTATGCAGCACTCTTTGCTTGCCAAATTAGGAAAACTGGTGCAAATTATTCATGTGAAGATAAATTCACATTATGGCTCCAAATGGATCTAAAACCCCCTTTTTAGCTCTCATTTCGTACACGGCGTGCATTGCGCCGAGCACAGGTTTTGAAGATAAAGCTTAGTTTAGCAAAATGTTCCATGTATAAAGGGAACACAGACACACAACACAAAGCAAGAGAGAGAAAGAAATATATATAGAGTGATTGCAACTGATATCTGGAATGCAATGAAAACAAACATGACCGTCTGTGGATGTTTCGGGGTGGATGTAATCATTTGTTGCCGCCGTACAGCGTGCGGAATGCGCGTGTTTAGATTCTGCACTCTTTGTGTCTCCTGTTATTTATTCCAAGAAGATCTTTCTTATTGAGCATATTTCTCAGGGAAAGGGGAAAAAAAAAAGGCAAGGGATAAAAAAAAAAAGAAAAAGAAAAATATGTAGTTCAACTGGAAGCTTCTCTACCCTGACACGCCAGCTGATGAGTGCTGTGAGAACTTGGGAAAACAGACCCTGCCTCCCAAGTTCAGTACCCCTGCAAGCCTGAAGATCAGCAGAATAAAGTGGATGGAGTTGTTTAAACAAAGTAAGTAGGGGGAGGAAAATAAATAAAAAAAAAAAAATTAGGGCAGCAGGCACAAGAAAGCATGTTGCTTCTTAATTATGCTGTGTTCTCTCTCTAATGGATTGGCCTCCCCACATGCTCTAAGTAAAGCAACTGGCATGTGGCATCCTCTGCAGCCAGAGGAGCCGTGGCAAGTGTACAGCTGTTCGTGCTGACACACAGGTGTTGGGCTTTTGGATCTGTTAGCTAGACAGATTTTTAAGGGTGTACGGGGGAATCATCTGCAGTTGTTGCACACAAAGTGAGTTGTCCAAGAATAGCGAGTTAATTATTATGTAAATCCCACTGCACAGCCAAGGCTGGGGGCTGGAGTTGGAGCTGTGTTCGCCCCTCCCTTGCCAGCTCTGGGTCACTGTCTGATTTCCTTGCTGTCCCCTTTCCATGCAGTGCTGTGGTGAGCTGGCAGAGATGGACAGCTGTGATAGCAGGGAGGGAAGGTCAGGTGGGGATGAGCAGTCAGGATGATCCCTGCCCCTCAGCCAGCACGGGATCTCCGGGAACACGGAGCTGGCCATGCCAAATCACTGAAGAGGGGATGCTGAAGCTTCAGGGATGCTTTTCCCAGTCCTCAAGGAAAGCCTTAAGAGCAGCAGGTGGGGAGAAAGCTCAGGCAGAGCTTTAGCAGTTTACTGCCCTTTTATCAACAGGAACTGAGAGCTCCTGCTGCACTAACAGTCCTGAGCACCACGGTGGCTTTGGGCAGTGTATAACTGGAGTAAAGTGCATTTGAGTGGGAATGAGGAATATCCTCTACCAAATTCCCTCTATGGAGAGGCAGTGGTTTGTCCTTTCTCTTCTGCAAGCCTCTTCACCCAAGGGTGCCCTGGTTTCCTTAAATAACATATTATTTGATTTCATGTAGTAGTAAACATTATGGAAATACAGGGCAAGGTGCCATGTTTTTTGAAAACTACTGATATGTTGAAACCTTTATATTTTTAATGAGCTGTCAAATGAGGTAGAGGTGTCAAGAGTGACTGGAGGGAGGTGACCAAACAAGGCCAGGTTGGAAAGGGCTTTGAGCAACCTGTTCTAGTGGAAGGTATCCCTGCCCATGGAAGGGGGTTTGGAAAGAGTTGCTCTTTAAGCTCACTTCCAACCCAAACCATTCTATGATGTGAAGATAAAAGGTTTTGATGAGCCATAGTTTATGGTACAATTTCTCCTCCCTGGTTCTTCAGGGCTCCTGGGGTGGATCAGAGGCTGCTGATGGGTTTGCTCTCCACCTGTGCCTAACAGCTCAAAGAGATAAATGCAATAACTTCTTATTTGGCCAATTTTAGACACAATTTCATCCTGCTAGAATTTAAATTCTGTTTTGTATGCTCTGAGACCCCTGTGTTTTGGACTTCTGTCTGTAGCCCTGCCAGGTGTCTGTGACTCTGTCTGCTGCTGCCGTGGTGGGCTCTGACCTGTCCAGGTTGCATCGCTCTGAGGGGCAGCACCAGGGCAACAGCAGGAGCAGCATGGGCAGCTTCAATGCTCTCCTGTAATTCAGATTTGAGTGATGAAACCCAAGAATGCAGAGCAGCTGGGAGCGGGTCTCAAAGTGCTGATAGTGGGCAAGCTGAGGAGTATCACATTTCTCCCCAGGGAGTAGGCTTTTTTTTTTTTCCCCTAGAGTTAAGTCTTTTGTTTTATTTGTGTATTCTGCTCTTAGTTTTGCTCTTTTCCCCGACGTTGACAATGGGAAATAAATCCAATTCGTCTCCTTTTGCCTGCAGTTTCCCAGGGAGGAGAAGAGGAGGAACACCTCACCCCATCCTCCCGTGACTCCCATGGTCTCTCGCTGATCTCCGGAGCAGCCGCACCGCCCGCCCGCTCCTGGCCCGGCCTCGCCGCGCAGCTCCAGAGGTCTGGATATTACCATCCATCACAGCAGCTCCGGTTCCAGCGCTTGCTAAACGCCTGAATTTCCCGCTGGCTCGATGAACAGCTTTCAGCTTGTGGTACATTACACAGCCACCGGGTGAATGGGGCTGAGCGTTCCTGTTTGGCTGCGAGCGCCGCGTTCACCTGAGCTCGCTGGCAGGATGAATAGTTCACCGCGGCTCTGGTGCTAACCCCCTTTGTGAACTAGCAGTGAGCCATGTACCTCATTACAAAGGCCGACAGCTCCCTGGAAACTTAAATCCACTCTTTTTCCCTTCCCTACCATAGGGAGCTATAAAAGAAAAGGACTTGGTTGGTAGGCATGTAATATAACAAAAACCCCTCTGTTGTGGCAAGATCCAGACTCCCCAGTAACAATGGGGATTATGCTCTCACATCGAAAATGCAGTTGCTGGTTTTAACTGCAGTACCTTATTACAGATGCCTACAGAGTACATTTATATCAGGGGCTTGGATGTTTAACTTCAGTCAAGCCTGGTAGCAAAGAGAGCTCGGCAACCTCTGGTTTGGGTTGGTTTTTTGGTTTGGATTTTTTTTTTT
>VZRX01018377.1:120311-132003 GCA_013398075.1 Notiomystis cincta | reverse complement strand
TTTATATGGAGGGGAAAGATGCAGCTCGATGTGCTGCTTTGGTGCTACCTTCCCCCAAACCACTTCTCAGAGAGCTTTAAATAGCCTGACACTGGCACCGGGCAGGAGCTGGCAGAAGAGTGGATTTTTTCATCTGATGGCTCGCCAAGGTTGTTTTCAAGAAGTAGAAGTAGAAGAAGAAGGGGAAAGAAAAAACCCAAAAAACCCCTTTTGCATGCCAGTCATTCATTGCCTGCCAGTTCCCATGGTTCTCCTATGGATGGTAGCCACAGAACTATTCAAAGTACAGTAAACACTGAGGAAAGTGAAAAGAAACTCATGAAGCAGAGAACAGAGAAGGAAAAGGAGTTGGATATGGGATCCATGGTAGTAGGAGTCACTTAGGGATTACTTTAGGGTGTACCACGAATGTTTCCCTCAGTGCCAGCAGTAGATGGACCAGCACATTTTAGGGAGGACCTACCTCACTTGTGCAGGATGGAGAAACCAGCTGAGTCACAGCAGCTGGGGGCAGTGGGGGGGCAGTGACTGTTCTGGGGTATCCAGTTTGGAAAAGAAGTATGTTCACAATGTCATCCAGAGGCACTTGGGAGGAGTTTGTACAGTCCTTTGCATGGACTGCAAATCCCAGGGGACTTGTGCTATCACTCTTTTCTGCTCTTTCAGTCTCTGGAGTGAACATTTTTTAATTTTCCTTTTTAATTATTATTAATTATTCTTTGCTTCATAAGTCAGGCAAGGAAAAGAAAAGAGAGGAGATGAAGTGTGACATCCCATCCCTGGGAGTGTCCAAGGCCAGGCTGGACAGGGCTTGGAGGACCTGGGACAGTGGAAGGTATCCCTGCCCTGGCAGAGGATGGAATGAGATGAGCTTTAAGATCCCTTCCAAACCAAACCAGTCCATGATTCTAACTCTTGTAGCTTCCTTCCCACCTGATACATTGACATGAAATAATTTTTTCTTTCCTCCAGGGCAGGGGAGCTGTAGATGGAGATCTCTATAATGAGAATACTTGTGCAAGGGAGATCTGCATTGCCTTCATTGTATCATATTTAGCCCCTGTGGGATGAGAGGTGATGTACCAGAGAAAACATAATTATGTCATTCAGAACAAAACTTTTATAGAGATAGAGAGTTTATCACTATGGATTTTTCTGATACAGTTAAGCACAGGAAAGATGCTGAGATGGATCAAAACCTTTCTTCCCTGGGAGTGGTACAATGTGTTTTCCATATTGGTTTTCCTTTAATACTTTAATTATCAAAAATCTCTTTTCTTTGACAAGCTGGCTGAAACCTACAGATTTATTTGTTATTTACTTTATGAATTACAAATCAAACCATACAGGATTGGATCTGAGGACAGCTTTCCACTGACTCTGATTAAAAGATGATGGGAAGTCCCATTGGCCTGGGACAGTTCTGAGATTCATTTCTCTCTTGAGCTTCTTGTGCACCTAAGACAGACATCTGGTCCTGTGAATTTTTGCAATTCCAGTTACTTTTCCTGGTGCCATGTGAGAGTTTCCCCTACACTCCTGTGTGTGACAGGTTGTCCCCTGCTTTTGCACTCTTGTGTGAAATGAAAATTCAAAATAAGAGATACTTATGTATCAAATTATGTATTGTTTAGGAAAAAAACAAACAAACAATAGGAAACACACAAAAAACTCTGAAATCAAACCATTCTCTAAAGGAAGAGGAAGCTGCATGTCGAGAAGAGGGCTCAAGAAGAGCAATAGGAACTTTTAGGTATCTTGCAGTCTGACTCTTGTGAAGATAAGAGGAACTGAAAGGCAAAGCAAAATTTATATTTCCCTGCAGCCACAGAAAGTCTTTGTAGTCGAGCAGAGCAGCTTTACAAGCAACAGGTGAAAGGTAGTGAGGAGCATCTGCACAAATCTGGGGATCAGCAGGCTTTGATGGTCCTGGTGCTGCCAGGAAGGTGAGCCCCTCAGAGCTGGGCAGTCACAAGGCAGGTGCTGGGGTGGCTGGGCTCTGCTCAGCACATGCTCCGAGTTTGTGTGGAGAGCAGGGGGTCCCAGGGAGATCCCGTCTGTCTCACCAGCTCCCAGGCCCCTCTCTCACACAGCTGCAGCCCTGATTCATCTCTGTTCCCAGGCTCTCCTCGCCAGTGAGAGTGCAGCAGCACCTGGTGTGCTAAATAACCTCAGCAGTAGGCTCAGAGATCATTAACCCTTCCATCACCACTTCAGGACGCTCTGCAGAGCACATGCCTGGCACAGGGGCAGGATCCCACAGGAAAGAGGAGAACACCTGGTTTTTATTGAAGTGGTGTACTCGAGGAGCATAACACTGCAGATCTAATGCACAGGGCAGCCTGTTTCAGAGCAGTGAAAGGGGGAAAAAGGCAGCCTGAAGTGTGTGTGGGTCTTCTCAAAACACCTGCAAGTAATATTGGAGGGGACAGATGTGAGATGGAGATGTAAAAGGGTGAAAGTGGCTCGATCCCCACTTCAGCTGTAGGAAGGCAGGGAGCAGCATCAGGGGAGTGTTTGAGGGAGGTGTGGTTGAGCTTCAGGAGGCAGAGAGCTCCCTTTGAATCCCTGAAACCAGAGGTTGCTGTCAGCCTGGCTGCTCCTCAGTGCTGCACATCAAAAGGTCGGGATGGGGAGCAACCATCCCAGGAGACAATGGACCCCATCCACTGTGCACATCGTGTGGGACATGGGGAAGCATTTCTGCACTGAAAAGCTTGTTAAGCATTGGAAGGGGCTGCCCAGGGAGCTGGAGGAGCCCCTGGAGGTGTTCCAGAAACCTCAGTGCTCTGGATTAGTTGGCAGGGTGGTGTGTGGTCAAAGGCTGGACTTGGTGATCCTGGAGGTCTTTTCCAACCTAAACCATTCTGTGATTCTTTGATCCCTGAAACATTTCCTCCATCACAAGCTTTCCACTGGTTTAAGAGGCTCCTTTTGTGCCCTCATTTCAGGAAGGAGATGGCTTTGTACCACTAAAAGAGCTACACAAGGGAAAGGAGAGTTGACAATGACTCTCTTTCGGGCCTTTCTCTGACTCTTTATGCTCTCAGAAATGAAGGAGTGGAAGGAACACACTCGATGCAATCATGTCTACCTGTGACCCCACACTCGTGCAGCAGCTTGTGCTCTGGCCTTGTGGAGCTTCCTTCACACTCCTGATGATTTATAGGGGAATTGGCAGCAGGAAATGCAGCTGAAAAAAGTCTGCTATCCTACAAAATAAAGTAAGTGCTGCATATGTCTAAGGGGACGGGCCTGGGGTCTGCAATACACATTTAACAAAATAAAAACAACAAAAAAGTTCTACATGCTGAGAAAAGAGACATCTGGTCATCTGGGAGCAAAATCTGACTTTGTTCTTGAGCTGATGAATAATTCAAAAGGCCAAACTGATATTCAAGTAGTAAAGGGTGGGTGTAGACCTCTCACTTCCCAGTGGACCTGCTGTGGGTAAGTCACTGCTCAGGGTGACCAGTGCAATTCCAGGGACAAAAGTGCTGGGGGAAAGACAGGAAATCTATTTAAATACACCCCAGAAATGATGAGGTGCAGTAAGGTTATTTAAAGCTTAAGAGAATTTGGCAGAGTGTCTATTGCTGTTACCCCCTTCTTTCCTTGGTCCCAGCTCTCTGCCATGTTAAAGTGAGCAGGAGAGGTGGCCCTGTCAAGCTTTCAAAAGGCAGAATACTGAAAAGGTCAGAGTAGTAAACTATGACAGAGCATGTAAGTCATTATCATTCTAATATTGCCTCTGTAATGAGAACGAGAGCAGAGCAAATTATTGTGAAATACGTTGTAAAACTTGGGAAAACGTAGTTATTTTGTTGCCTAAGTTCTTTAATGACAAGTGGATTCTATGTGTGTCTTTACAAACGTGCTCTGTAGCTTGAAGGAGGCTGAAAGAAAAAGAGTTGTGGCAATTTCCATGGTAACTATTCATTTTTTCCCCCCAGCCATAAGGAAAACTCACATAGCTGCAAGGTTAGGAGAAACTGCAGCAAACTAAAGAGCTTGGGGATTTTGTTTGATTGTTTGTTTGTTTTGTCTGTTGTTCCTTTTAATTTAGGGTCTGTCAAAACTTTGGCATTAATTCCTGACATTGGAGTAACATGACATTGAAGGTGAAGTCTTTTTACTGTATCTAGACCCATGTAACTCATAAAAGTCTCATGCTGTATAATTTTATTGCTGGTGATACCTGGACTATTTGCTAGAGATGCTTCTTTTGCAAAAATTTGGGTGACTGATAATTTAAAACCCCTTATAGATTCATGAAGACAAAACAGTCCAAAAATTGTGATGTTGGGAGCACCAGCTGGTAGGAGAGTTTATAGCAAAATTAAAAAGAGATTGAAGAAACACCTGTGAATGTAAGTCCCAATTAATTCTGGGTGTTCATTTGTGGGTGATTGCTGTGCTGAAATAAATCCTTCAGTCATCACCCCTGCAGCAGGACACCAGACCAAGAGGGTTCACTGCAACTGTTGGGAGCAGAAGAGGAAATGTCCTCAAGTTGTGCCAAGGGAGGTTTAGATTGATATTGGGGAAAATTCCTTTACTGTGAAGGTGGCCAAACATTGGAACTGCCCAGTGGTGGAGTCCCCATCCCTGGAAGGATTTAAAAGCTGTGTTGATGTGGCACTTGGGGACATGAGGCAGTGGTGGCCTTGGCAGTGCTGGGGAATGGATGGAGTCAGTGATCTTAAAAATCTCTTCCAACTTAAGCAATTCTATGATTCTATGCTTCTGTCTGACTCTGCAGCCTTTTATGCACTCAGAGATTTAAATAAAGTCAATTATGGGTTGATTTCTGTAAACTGTGGAAAACTCCACTTGAATGGGTTTACAAGATGGCTTTTGTCAGTTTGGCCTTCTTTGATATATGAGATTGCAAATGAAAATACAGAATTAAAGGAAAGTTATACCAAATGTGCAATATGTGGTTTATACCAAGGAAAATGGCATTTTTGGGTGAACTGTATACATTCAGGGCTTTGATCTTCAGGTGAGAGAAGTCATAGGCAGGAAGTGCTCATGGGATTTCAAAACCAAGTTGTGATCACAGGAAATCACCTGTGATGTGTTCTGGCTCAGGTAACTCAGAGAGACAGAGAGGAACAGGCTCTTTGCTCATCTTGTTCCACCCCCTGCCATGGGCAGAGACACCTCCCACTATCCCAGGGTGCTCCAATCTCCATCCAACCTGGCCTTGGACACTGCCAGGGATCCAGGGGCAGCCACAGCTTCTCTGGGCACCCTGTGCCAGGGCCTCACAACTGTCACAGGGTAGAATTTCTTCCTAATATCTAATCTAAACCTGCTCTCTCTCAGTTTGGGGTTGTTACTCCCTATCCTATCACTCCAAGCCCTTGTAAATATTCTCCATCTTTCTTGTAGGTTTCCTTCAGTACTGTAAGGCTGGATTAGATCACCCCAAAGTCTTCTCATGTATAGACATGTGGCAGTGGCTGTCCTGAGTTAGAAATGTCCCTGGTGGGTTGGACTGAAGGTCCCTCAATGCCAATGCCACCTCTGGCCGTGCCCATGAAATCAGGACAAGGGACACCTCCTGGGATTTCTTTGAAACACTCTTCTGGAAAGTAGTGATTCAAGATGGCTTTTGTTGGGAACATCTGGGATCTGGTTTCAGGCTCAGCTGTAGTGAGTGTCAGGAAAACTGTGTCTTCACGGTTAATTTTTAGCTTATGCGACAACATTTAACGGGGCTGTTGAAATGTTTAAAAGGTGGCACATACATAAGTGTTTGTGGCTCCTCAGCTGGTGAACAATCTGCTCTGACCACAGCATGAACTTGATTTATGTGAGAGGGCTGAAGTACCACAGGACACCAGAAACCCCTTGATCTCAAGGTTTTCAGGTTTTGGCAGATTTTGCACGGGAACAAAAAACGTGTGAAAGTCTCCGAGCTCCTTGGCTTTTGGAGGGGAGGGTGGAGGTTCTGAGAAACTCACTCTCACCTCACAACTCACCTTGGCAGGTAGCTGAATTCGTCCAAAAAGTCTTTATTCAAAGGACATAAAGTACAGGACTTGTGTCATAACCTTCAGAAGTTCATGGCCTTCAGAAGGAAATACTGAGGTGCAGAATCTGCCATAGCAGGCAACTACTTCCCCTCACGTGAATTTAAATGAGTACACTCTGACAACTTCAAAATATCAGGCTAGAGGTGTATTAAATATCCAGTGGGAAGAGTGTGGTGCTGCAAGAGTTAACTGGAGCATCAGTAGTGTTCTGAGAAAGCAGTGGAGGGAAGAAATCTGGACCCACATTCCAGATCCTGGTTCCATCTAAGCTTCACGGGGTGAGCTTGACCCCTCTTTTTAAAAGGCAAAAACAATACAGTGCCCCAATTATTCTTTTATTTTGCAAAATGTCAAACTGCATATGATTCATTTAATTTCTATGAGTGTTCCAAATGGGAGAGCTGTCTAGATGTTCCTTTAATTGAGCAACACCCTATATAGCAACTATAGTTTCAAACATTCCTGAAAAAGCTACAATAGACCTAATACATGTACAGAGCTTCACTTAGACTCTAAACTCATTTTTAGAGTTAAAAGTCTATTTAACCTGTAGTTGTAACTCCTTATTGAACTCTCCTCATCTATTTTTCCTTCAATCTGGCTTGCAAAAATGATGCCTTTTTTTTTCCTGAAAATTGTCTATAAGATCTTCCTCTGATGATGGATCTGTGCTGTACACTCACCTCCCAGAGCTGAGAAAAGGTCACTGGCAGTTCACTCTCTCCTTAAAATCTGAAAGAGTGAGTTGCTCTGTAGTACTAAAGTTACATATAGAAGCTGTGAGACATAAAACCAATATTGTGCCAGCTTGTCAGAAATTCACTGAGCAGCTGCCCCTCAGGTTTCTCATGGATGCATATGTGCATATATCTGGCATTTTCCAAACTGCAAAAGGTCTGAAAGGTAACTAAAACAACCAAGGCAATTCATTCACTGAACAGAGGACGTGGCTAAAGGAGTGAAAATCCTGTGGGGCTTTTTCTTCCCCCCCTTTTCTTTCATTTCTTCCCTCACTGGCAAGAATGTGGGCTTCGTTTGTCATCTTGTGGGCCTACCTATAACAGTGCAAAGGTGAAATGCCTGAATATTAAGCCATAATCCATCATTGTACACACACTAATTACTTTCTGTCCTCCCCTCCTCTTGTCACCATGGTCCAAAGCAGGTTTTCAGAGGCTGAGTACATTCATCTGAGATGTTTAGCTGCCACGCTCCACCGCATCCCTGTATGATCTGCCTGGGCTCAGGCCCCCAGAGGAAATTTGTGCATGCATACTGTATGTGAACTTTAGATAAATAAATAAACAGGAGAAACAGCTTCCAGATAATTGAAAGCGAGTGAAGGAGGGAGCAAAAAGAAAACAATTTCTCAGGGGAGAAGCAGGCTGAGGTGGCAGGTATGATTAAAATCCATATGATTTATGAGTAGGTGCATTACTAACATGACAAACCCTTAGTGTTTGTTTGTTTTGTTACATTTGACAATAAAGTTTCTTTTTTCCACCACTTTTTTCTTCTTCTTCTCCTTCTTCTTTTTTCCCTCTTCTCCTTTCTTCCTCTCTCTCTCTTTTTTTTTTTTTTTCTCCTTGTCTCCTTGCTGCAGGTTTTGCTCAGGAGTTAGCCACTCAGGAATTCCTAGTGCCTGACTGAGCAGTAATTTAGCAAGCTCTCTTGTGCTCTTTTCCTGTCAGCATTAACATGTCAATTCATTTTAATAGTCTGGGCATGCGCAGAGGGGATGCATTTTCTCAGTAGGTATCCCATGAGCCCACCCCGTGGTGCAGAAATGTGTTATAGCTTGTCTCAGGCCACAGAGACTTCAGCAGGTTTATTTTCATTATGGCCAAGTGTATTTGTTAAGACAAAGCACGAACAAGAGAAAAGAATGCACAAAAATGAGACTTTAAAATATTAAAGGGGGTATCTATGTGTCTGATTGGTAATTTATGACCTGTGCATAGATATGGTTAGAAAGGACTTCTTTGCATGATATCATTATGTGGGTGCAAGAAGATGTGTGCTGTCACTTCCTCTGGTTTTTGGAAATTAAATGATATCATGCCACATTAGGAATTATCTGCAATCGTGATTAATAGTTGAATTGGTTTTTATATTAAACCAGAATTTACTTGCCATTTTTCTTATTAAAGAACCTTCAGATAGATTTGCATCTAATGTTTTACCTCTGGTATATAAAACCAAGGACTGCTCAGACCAAGAGCCAACCCTTGGATTACATTACAAATAAAAAGTTGAATTTTTACATGCTTTAAACTTGGGAGCAGAAATTGTAGATTTATGAGAAGAGAGAAGAAAAAAATTAGAAAGCTACCTCTTGGCATCTCAAATGACATCTTTCCAGATGCAACCTAAATTAAGCCAAGGTATTTTGGTTGTACAGTACCTTAGTGGAATTAAATATTTAAGCACGCAGAGCTGCGGTATCAACATCCGTATGGTGCAAAGACTTCTTCAGCCCAGCTGGACTCAGCTACATTATCTAAATGACCTGAAAAAGGTAAGATCATGGTTTATTTTTAAAGGTTTCTCTTCCCTTAAGGAAAATACACTTCTGTGGGAAGTCCTGCCTTTCTTACTCTCTGTAGGCACATGGAAGTTGCAACGTCCTCGAACTGTGTTGGGAACATGCTCGTTCTCTTGTTGAGTAGGTGGAGAATTATGTCAGGAATCTGAAGCCTGGCCTAGAGATTCCCTCTCATTCCACTGTGAAAGGAACAAACTAATTTCCTCAAAAAAGGAATGCACAAAGTACCTTTTTTTAAGGAACAGACTCTGCTCGGTGCTGGTCAGCAGGGCTCTTCTCGAAAGTAGTTGGCACGAGACCTCGTGTGACAAAAACGACATGGGGCTGTAGAGAAGCCAAACAAACCCATGCCTTGAGCTGAGTTATGTCTGCCCACTGGTCAGACAGTTGCTCTTTATGGCCTGAATAAGTGAGCATAGTGACAGGAAGAGCTGAGTCTGAGGGAGGGCTGCAGCTCCTGACAGACAGCACATCTGCTGGAAGAGGGAGCGGTGACGTGGTCTGCGCTCGCTGTCTGGGGGTGGCACAGGACAGCCTTTCCTACAGCAGCAAAAACACAGTTCAGGTGAAGGGAACTGTCAGGCTGTGCCCACCAGCACTGGAAATAATCACCATGTCAGGAAATGTCAGGAGATACTGGCTCAGTGAGAGCTTATGACTTTTGAGTGAGATGGTAAAAATATCCTGATAGGTGTGTGTGTCACCAAAGCACCTGTGGCCACAGCCCACACACCCATCCCTCTTGGAGGGCTATTTTGCCATCAAGGTGTATGTGGCTGGTGGGTCTCAAGGAAATCCTTCTCCTGGTGTTTTGAGGAACTTGGGCAACTTGTTCTAATGTCTTCCAGTCAAGAATTTCCTCCCAACATATAATCTAGATCTCCTCTCTTTAGTTTAAAGACATTCTCCCTTGTCCTGTCACTATTTGCCTATTTAAAAAGACAGTTTCCATATTTTTTCACACTCCTTGTAAGTGATTTAATTTCAGGATAAAATATAGATAGGTCAAGAGACAATCACCCTAAGGCTGGCTGATATAAGTGACATTAAAATATCATCAGGTGTGTTTTCAGGAGGTGATGTACATGTCCAGTAACTGAAGTCATTGGTCAAATTCTGCTCAAATTTGATTTCTGTCCAGTAGACATAACCTCTTTCTGTAAATATCAGATAAGGTAGAGAAGAGTTCTGAAGTTCTGAATCAACATCCTCACAATTTCAGCTTTTGTTAAATGATTTGCTTTATGGCTTCCCATAGTTACATGGAATCTCCTGGCTGACACCAGAAAAAAAAAGTTTAGAAATCAGATCTCATCAGGTATCTAGAAGCAGGAGGAAAGAGAAAGAAGAGTTAGGAAGAGCCCAGCAGCAATAAAATCCTTAATTCAGCTGCCTGTGTGACTTCTCCTAAGCCTAATAAGTCATAGAGCCAAACTTTGCTCTGTGTGGGAGTTTCTCACTAATCACAGTCCAGGAAAGGATGCACTGCCAGCTCTAGATAAGCCTGATAAGCAGAGGATGAGGTCTGGGAGCTGATTCCCATGTTCTGTCTTTTCCCACCGAGGCTAAGGGTTCATGCAAGGAGGTGCATCCATCTGTGCCAGACTTTACAAACACGCGCTCTCACCCTGCAAGTTTTACTGCCAAGTTGCTCTACCTTAAATCACTCCCAAGTAAGGTTTGGACTGTAATTCATGTTGAGTTCTGGCAAAACCTGGAATAAAGATGTGAGAAGTGTAATGATTTGGTTCCTGAGAGAAAAAGCAGGGGAAGGGGTGTGTGTGTGGGGGGGTGTGGGGGCACTTTACAGCCACATGGCAGTTTCACCATGTGGGAAAAATGTCTTCCTAACTCTAAATAGCAAAATTGCAAAATCCTTGAGCATTTCAAGGAGATCAGTCATAGCAAAGAGCAACACAGGAGGAGGGGAAGGAAAATCTGAGGTTTTAGGAGCAAGACAGGCAAAGCTGCTTGAGGGAAAGGTGCATGGCATGAACTCCCCAAATTCACATAGGCATGAACCTCCTGAATTTCCTGATCATCAAGAGGAGACTCAGAGTTGCCAAGGAATCCTCCAGCCCAATGTGGCAGGAGGACCCCTCCATCATTTCCCATCCACCACACAGCCAAGTGAGGAGAAAAGTAATTGCTTTGGGTAGGAGGCACAATAAGACATGAAATACAAGCGTGTCTTTCGTGGAATTTGTAGGCCATAAAAAGTATTTTAATGACATCTGGTGCAGGGGCGTGTTGAAGCTTAATTAATTAATCCTTGCAAAGGACTCGGAAATTCTGGGATCAAAGGTGTTGCAGAAGTGCAAAATGCCATTATTATACCTATAAATGTGTGCTTGTTAAGTTAAATGCTGTTTATTTATTGCCACTATATACTTGTTCAGCAGTGTATATCAAGTATTTTACGAACATTTTAAAAGTACAGGTTTTTATCACATAAAACTGTCCCTGTCTCAGCCCCCTGCACAGCTTGTCAGGTACTGCTGATACTGAATCTCAAAACATGTAATTGAGTCTGATAATGCCTCTGCTCCTAGGTTTGTTTTATTTATTTTTGGTGTGTCTGTGGTATTTTCCAGGCTGTGATATTAACATGGATGCTGCTGCACAAGAAGCAGAGATTATGCACAGCGGTCCATAGCCATGACTAAAACCTCAAAAATTAACTTCAGGGTTGGTTTCAGCTTGGTACGTGGTTGCAGCTTTCTGTTCCCTCTCTCTTCCTTTCTTTTCCTAGAATCATAAAGGTTGGAAAAACCTCCAAGATGGAGTTTTCACTCTTCAACCCAACACCCCCATGCCCACTAAACCATGTCACAAAGTGCCACATCTACTCATGCTTTGAACACTTCCAGGGCTGGTGGCTCTACCACTGTCCTGAGCAGCCTGTTCCAATGCTTAACCCCTTTTCCATGAAGAAATTTTCCCTAATATCCAACCTAAACCTCTTCTGGAGAAACTTGGGGCCATTTCCCCTTTTCCTATCCTGTGTTCCAATACCTGTCCTACACAATTAAAAATATTATATGTAACTTTATCTATTCCATGCATAATTTAACTAAATTCATTTAATTGAGGTCTCCCACCC
>VZRX01018377.1:66473-120121 GCA_013398075.1 Notiomystis cincta | reverse complement strand
AGTTTCTCACTAATCACAGTCCAGGAAAGGATGCACTGCCAGCTCTAGATAAGCCTGATAAGCAGAGGATGAGGTCTGGGAGCTGATTCCCATGTTCTGTCTTTTCCCACCGAGGCTAAGGGTTCATGCAAGGAGGTGCATCCATCTGTGCCAGACTTTACAAACACGCGCTCTCACCCTGCAAGTTTTACTGCCAAGTTGCTCTACCTTAAATCACTCCCAAGTAAGGTTTGGACTGTAATTCATGTTGAGTTCTGGCAAAACCTGGAATAAAGATGTGAGAAGTGTAATGATTTGGTTCCTGAGAGAAAAAGCAGGGGAAGGGGTGTGTGTGTGGGGGGGTGTGGGGGCACTTTACAGCCACATGGCAGTTTCACCATGTGGGAAAAATGTCTTCCTAACTCTAAATAGCAAAATTGCAAAATCCTTGAGCATTTCAAGGAGATCAGTCATAGCAAAGAGCAACACAGGAGGAGGGGAAGGAAAATCTGAGGTTTTAGGAGCAAGACAGGCAAAGCTGCTTGAGGGAAAGGTGCATGGCATGAACTCCCCAAATTCACATAGGCATGAACCTCCTGAATTTCCTGATCATCAAGAGGAGACTCAGAGTTGCCAAGGAATCCTCCAGCCCAATGTGGCAGGAGGACCCCTCCATCATTTCCCATCCACCACACAGCCAAGTGAGGAGAAAAGTAATTGCTTTGGGTAGGAGGCACAATAAGACATGAAATACAAGCGTGTCTTTCGTGGAATTTGTAGGCCATAAAAAGTATTTTAATGACATCTGGTGCAGGGGCGTGTTGAAGCTTAATTAATTAATCCTTGCAAAGGACTCGGAAATTCTGGGATCAAAGGTGTTGCAGAAGTGCAAAATGCCATTATTATACCTATAAATGTGTGCTTGTTAAGTTAAATGCTGTTTATTTATTGCCACTATATACTTGTTCAGCAGTGTATATCAAGTATTTTACGAACATTTTAAAAGTACAGGTTTTTATCACATAAAACTGTCCCTGTCTCAGCCCCCTGCACAGCTTGTCAGGTACTGCTGGTACTGAATCTCAAAACATGTAATTGAGTCTGATAATGCCTCTGCTCCTAGGTTTGTTTTATTTATTTTTGGTGTGTCTGTGGTATTTTCCAGGCTGTGATATTAACATGGATGCTGCTGCACAAGAAGCAGAGATTATGCACAGCGGTCCATAGCCATGACTAAAACCTCAAAAATTAACTTCAGGGTTGGTTTCAGCTTGGTACGTGGTTGCAGCTTTCTGTTCCCTCTCTCTTCCTTTCTTTTCCTAGAATCATAAAGGTTGGAAAAACCTCCAAGATGGAGTTTTCACTCTTCAACCCAACACCCCCATGCCCACTAAACCATGTCACAAAGTGCCACATCTACTCATGCTTTGAACACTTCCAGGGCTGGTGGCTCTACCACTGTCCTGAGCAGCCTGTTCCAATGCTTAACCCCTTTTCCATGAAGAAATTTTCCCTAATATCCAACCTAAACCTCTTCTGGAGAAACTTGGGGCCATTTCCCCTTTTCCTATCCTGTGTTCCAATACCTGTCCTACACAATTAAAAATATTATATGTAACTTTATCTATTCCATGCATAATTTAACTAAATTCATTTAATTGAGGTCTCCCACCCACCTAGAATTTTTTTTGCTTAGGTTTTTCTTGTTTTGTTTTGTTGTTTTTTTTTTTTTTCTGTGTAGCAATTTATAAATAATAGAAATCATAATCAATGCTGTGGTCCCACTAATTCAAAATTTAGCGTTGGAGATTGTTTACAAATCAGAGGAGCAATGCATGTACATCCTCAACAATCAGTTAGAATGCAGTCTTTTTTCCTTCTCTATTTGAGTATGTAGCAAAATTATTCTTTTCCTTAGATTTATTTCAGCTTTTGTTAAATGATTGGCTTTATGGCT
Source organism: Notiomystis cincta (assembly GCA_013398075.1). Lineage (NCBI taxonomy): Eukaryota > Metazoa > Chordata > Aves > Passeriformes > Notiomystidae > Notiomystis > Notiomystis cincta. Next base: position 118,185 of record VZRX01018377.1, on the reverse strand, counting down.
TCTCAGAGTTACATGGAATCTCCTGGTTGACACCAGGGAAAAAAGTTTAGAAATGCAGTCCCTGTGATTCATAGCAGCATTATTTAGACTAAATTTGTAAATTCTGTGCAGATGACAATAGCATCTTTGTAAGTCTTTTAAAATATAAATGAAATATGAGTTTTCTTTCAAGGTACAAAATGTCATTAAGGGCTCAGGTGGTTAAAATCAACATGAAAAATACATGCTGCATTTTCCCTCCTTAAATGCAATAATGTAATCAGATTTCAAGTCATCTTACCTACCTCACTTACAGCTTTATGGAGATTAATTAGTTTTTAGCCCCCAGTCAACATGATCTTTTCTGACTGCCATTTAGCTACATTTGCTATCTGACTTGAACCTGTAAGCTGTCTCCAGCCCCAGAGGACAGATTAAATTTTAGTATTGGTTGCCTTCTTCCTTTGATTTAAAGGTAGATAGTTAGAGCCATAGTTCAATTATTCTTTGTTGTTAATTAGCCATGTGTTGTCATCATTTCTTTGGGGCAAAGCACATGTTTGAAGAAAGGGGTGAAAAATGGCTTAAGAGCAGGAGACAACTTTCATGTGTTTGAGCTGAAAAAGATTTTTCCTGATCAGGTGCAGAGGCATAAAAACACTTTTAATTCTCCTCTATATCAGCCACCTCTCCCTGCTTTGTGTATGCCTGGCTTTTATGCACTGCTGATCGATAAGGTTACCTTCTCATTTCTGTAAAACGAGCTGGCCAGAGAGGGGGAGAGGAAATATTTCAGTTCTCTTCTCCAAGCAGGAGCGAGGCGAGTTGGTGTGTGTGTGGCTGTGACTTGGCTTTTGTTTTCTAAATTTTCCCCTTAAATTAACTTGAACACTTTTTCTATAATGTGATTTTATGTAAAGGGAATGTTTTATTCCTTGTTGAGAATGATTTCCAGGGCCATTTAATATCCAAATAAATTCCCTTCTTCTCTCCTAAGTGTATTAGAGACGATAAATGTAGATTGGATAAAACAGTGTGTAGACAAAATCCTGCCCTTAATTCTGGGTATCCTGTTTACTTCAGTGAAATCCTCCTTTCTCGAGTCAGAAAAGTACATTTTGGCCCATACTCTGAAAAGACAAGAAATGGATAAGCTTCATGGGGAGAATAGAAGGATTTTTTTTTTTCTGTTTGTGATTAAAAATAAAGAAGTAAATAATAAAAGGATTTGACTGGTGTTGGTGCTTAGGATGGTGTATAACTGGGCTCCTCAGCATATATAACAAAAGATCAAAGGGATCTCTGCCTGACATAAATAAAGGAGTTCTTGGAGTGGAGGCTGTGTGGGTTTTCCTTAGGTGAGAGCTGGAGGAGAGTTAAGATAATGAAGGTGTTATCTATCACACGTTGAGAACACATCAGAGCCAAACCCATGGAAGCCTTTCTATGACATTACATGTGGCTGCCTGTTTGCCATTTGTTCCCTAAATTTCCTCTAATTTGCTCTTCAGCAAACATTCACCTTGGTTAAACAGGGCTCGGCTCAGCAATATTCCACAGAACCGCGGCGTTTCCTGGCTCCGGCCACCAAGGCTCTGCAGGATTTTCACTGCTCAGGTGTTGCAAAGCCTAATCCTTATTCAGGAACCAAAATGATCCACTTTCCTTGCCTGCGGTGCTTGGATCCCTGCCTTTGGCAGTAGCCCCAGACTCCTGCAGAAGATGAAGACATCCCTCCATGCCTATAGATGGAAAGGCGCCAACATGGATGCCATCAGAAGGACGCAGCTGAGCATATGCTGAGAAAATTGTGGCATCCATACTGTACATGGGGAAGGGCTGACTGAACACACCAGTTTGTTGAAGCTTATGGCCCTGAAAAGGAAACATAGGTTTCCTGTAAATGTCATTCAGGGATATGCTAACTGTTATTTCCTGGCGCTGGATCATGATGCTTTCAACACATTCTGTTCATCTACCTCTGCTGCCTGCCTGCCTGGCTGTGCACAGCGATAGCTCTCCTGTCTTCTCACCTTTCCCTCCTCCCTGCACAAGGCTAAGGTAAGAGAGACTCAGGCAAGAGGGAAAAAATGTGGCTTGGGGATGAAACACCAAGGGGAAAAAAAATTAAAAGGGATGGTTTGGCTCTGTGTGCCTTCCCCTGGTTGCCACCTTCCTGGTGTGCTTGGGCTTCATCTCTTTGACTCCATTATGAGGGAACTGGTCCCCTGGTGCCATTCTGCCATGGAATTCCATTTGTACAGAGTGGTTTCAGCCTTAGTGGCCACGCCAGGGCTGCTCTGCTGTAGAATCTTCAAAGGTTTCCCTAAGTACCTCCTGCAGTGCGAGTTGTCTCTTCTGTCTGCATTCCTCATGTCCTTCCTTCCCTCCAGGTGGGGTGGAGGTGTCAGCCAGGGGGGCTGTGCATCAAGGAGCAGTGGAGTCAGGCGTCAGCATCCCACTGACCACCTTGGGCTGCTACCTGGGCCTGGCTGCTCCTCCCTCAAGGGCAAGATGTAGATCCTTACAAATCCAGCAGTGTGGGCTGCTGAGGCCGTCCTCCCAAGCCAGGAGCGTGGACCCCGAGCTTTTGTGCTGGTGATAAAGGGGCTGTGTTATCTCTGTTCCAGCCCTGCGCCGTACAAGGCGCCGATGAAAAGCAAGTTTCCGTGTCTGCTGAATGAGGACCATTGTTTTGGGGATAATGAGGCTCCACTCCCTTTGGGCTCCCTCTGAAAGGCCCCAGCTCTGGCCAAGGAGCCGCGGGCCCGCCGGGCGCGCGCTGAACGCGGTGGTGGCGGGGCCCATGTTCCCGGCTATCACTGAATGCCACAGGAGTGGGGTCGTGCTCCACATTTCACTCTAACAACCCTCCATAAACAATTGGCCACAAAAGGGCTGCCACCTCCTCCCAGCCACCCTTTGCCACCAGGCCCTGGTGTTTGCTCCATCAGATTTCCACTCCCTCGTCCTCACGCAAGTCAAGAAAGGAAATAAATTAAAAATTCAATATTTTCTAAATTTCTATATCCATTCCCATACTTCATTTCTATATTGTCATATTCCTAAAAATTCTGCTTTCATGCACAGAGCAAAAAAAAAGTAGATTAAAGCTGGATATCACTATGCCGATTTATGTCGAGCCATAAATAACGCTTTAATTAACACGATGAGGAAATCATGATAACATGAAACTAAGCAGGTGCTCAAATCATATCAGGACTATCTGGGAAATTGTGGTTGAAGCTCCAGGTGAAATCTGGTGAAGTTGTGGAGTCTTTGAAATGTTGACATCTCTTTTTAACTGCTGAAATATGAATACGAGCACTTTTTATACAAGTACTTTTATTTTGGACTACCTATATTTGGGAAGCTCTGACCTAAACATCATATGTCATATTTAGTGAGAGGAAGGAACCAAAAAAGGCCTTTTTATCATCATTATTTTCAATAGCAGTTTTCCTAAGGAAAAAAAAAAAAATCCTGGATTTGATAAGAGAAAACCATTCCCATTTGAAATAGGAAGCGTGGCTTGGCAAAATCCTGCAGCAAGACCCCCATGGTGCCAGGCAGGCAGCAGGGAGCAAGGAAAACCCCTCACTTTGGATGGTGGTGCTCTGGATCAGGCAGGGAAAGTACAGGAAATGCAGGGAAAAGGTAGAGTTAAAGCAAGGAACCGCTGCACTCATTTCTGTGGAGAACCAGGAGGTTCCAAGGGTTTGCTGCGGTCTGGTGGCCCAAAGGGGCTCATCAGTGGCCATCCCCAGAGGTCTATGGCCCACGGGGGACAAACCACGCTGTGGGTATCCCTTGCCTACTGTGGAGTTTGGGGAGCCCAGTTTTGGGCTTCTTTTCCCACCCTCCTCTTTCTCCTTGGAGTGTTTGAGGGCTGATGCTGAGCATTTTCGGAAAACTGTGCCTCTTTGGAGCATTCCATCTCTCCAGCTGTCAGGAATGCAAACAATGAAGTGAAAAGCCAAAGAAAAGCAGGATTTTCACCACTTTACAACAGGCTCTGAATGTGACCAGGTTTACTTGGAGTGCAAACATCTCTGAGGCCAATGGCAACGCTTAACACGAGGAGCCAAAGGAAGCACTGCCTAAGGATGCCTCTCCAGCCATTCCCAGGTGCAGAAAGGAGCAATATTCCCCGTGTTTCCCTCCAGGAAACAATGATTCCTCATGTAGGGTGCATGATTAGATACCTGTTATTTACTGAGGCAGTGGAACTAAAGACCTGGGCACTACTGGACCCAGTTCATGGATATTTATTGCACCAAATCCAATCTATAATATAGTGTCAGCCTTGTACCAAAGCAGGAGACAGTTGTATTTATGATTATTAGTACAATATTGAATCATCCTGAACCAATTACTGGTCCAATTACTGTGTCATTATTATCTTCTGAATAGGGCTTGATTTGTCTGTGATAAATATGATGCAATTAAACTACCTTTTTACATAATAAAACACTGCAGGTGTTTATTCTTAAGGGTTTACGGATACCAACAACCAATAGATTTAATTAAAAAAATCCTTGAAATAAATGTGAATTTCATTAAATTGTTCTAGCACTGGTGAATATTTTAAGACTATCTACCAAAAGATTCTCTCCCTATAATCTGTCTTAAAAGCTATGCTAAGTGCACAAAAACAATGACTTCAGCTTTTTAATGCTTCAATAATTAATAACATTTCTTTAAAGAACGTGTAATTGGTCTGTAATAATATAACTTAAGAAACAAAAAAAGTTATGTGGGTCAAATTGCTATTACTGTTGTGTCAGTGTGAGGGATAAATGTATGCTGGCTTAACAAAAAATCTCCTTAAATTCAAATTTTCTGCTCCATAATTTTAAATTTAATCTTACATTTTTAGCACTACAGCCATAAACAAAATATTGACTGTTTGGTAGTAGCAATGGGTACAGAACTATGTTGTGCTGGCCTTAGATTGTGAAAAGGACAGATCATTAATGTGAAATCCCACCTGGAATTATTTTGTGTCTCAGCACTGGGGATAAATACTGTAGCTTTAGCTATAAACCAGCTGAAGTCAATACAGTGTAAATGGGTAAAAAATAAAATCCCCATTGCTGGCCTGGGTTATGCTGGTTGTGAGGAAGGAGAATCCCCTTTCCCAGCTTTGCTCCTGGGCTTCCCTAAGCTGCAGAGTCCAAAGGAATGGTGATGTTGCTCTTGCCTTTTTTCATCCTTCCCACTGCTGAGTTCAGCAATTGATCATCAAATTTGGGGTTATTTTGTGTGTGTTGGGTTTGTCTTTTCTTTCTGTGGATTGTGGCAGCACAGGATGTCAGGAGAAACTGTAGGGCTCCTGGAGACAGGCTGGATGTTTGGTATGGGAAATTATTTTTGTGTTGGAGCAGAAAAAGCTCAAAATTTTTTCAACCAACACTCGTAGCTGAGTGCAGGGCAGGAGGGAGCTTGTGATGCAGTTTCACAGACACAGCAGGGAGGAATGAGGGGAGTTAGGTGGGAGCTCCAGAGGAAGGGTGATGCTGACCTACACCAAACTGGGCTCACGGACCCCTGACTCTGCAGCAGGGAAGCTCCCAGGGCTCCAGGGTCCAAAATAACCCTTGCATTTGCAGATTTACTTTCATATCTGAATTGCATTTGATCATTATCAGCCAGATCCCTTTATGCACACTGCCAGACATTTGTATTCTTTCCACTGAATGCATTCTCAGGAGTAGCTGTGAGATGCTTTGGCAGAGGATCTCTCCTGACTGTCTAACCCTTAACCGGAGTGCTCGTGGCTCCTGGAACAGCATTTCAGGGCAGGACACACCCCAGCTTCCCACCCTGCACCCTTGGGATGTGCCTCTGCACCTCCACAGCTTCACCCATTGCCTCCCATCCATCTTCCCTGCAGCACGGGCCAGGCTGGATGATAAAATAAAGCTTTTTCAAAAGGTTTATTAAGCAAGATGTAAGGTCAGGCTTTTAGCTGGAAGGCTGGAAACGAAAGGTTACAAGCAAAACAAATACAAACATAGTCCCAGCCTAAGCTTAAACAACTGGATTCCTTTTCAATTGCTTGGTCTGGTTTCTCAGATCCTGCAGACACACTGCAGCTGTCGGGATTTGAAGCATCCTAACTTCTGCCCTAAATCCTGGTGCTGCACTCAGGCTTGGGCAGTTTGGCTTCCCACCTCTCCCTCCTCTCACCATAGCTCCCAGGGCACATTGACACTCTTCTGGTTTGAGACAAGACCTCATTCTTGGTGGAATGACCCTGCTGTAGACACAGGAGGTAGGCAGTGTGTGTTTCCTCCTCCTACCTTCACCTCCTAGGGCAGCATCAGAGCAGATCTGGGTGTTCCCATCCTGGAGAGCAGATCTGGGTGCTCCCACCTTGGTTTTGAGATGCTCATACAGGTGTTGGGGGATGCTGATGCCTTCAGCCCCACTTCAATTCCTCATTCCCACCTCAGGGGCTGCCTGCTGACCATTCTCACCCATCCTTGCTTCTAACATGGACTTTTATGGAGTGATTCCTGCAGCATCCCTCTTGCTTGCTGTGTAGGACCCACCCAGGGGGCTGCACTGTGCTACCACCCCCTGAGGGGTTTGGGCACAGGAGAAAGGATGAAGTTAATTACATTTTCAGCTTGTTTGCAGACTGATTAGGGCAGAAAGTTGTGATGAGGAGCGATGAAATGACCCAGGTCAGCTTTGTGCCTGGCTGGGGAGGTTGCAGTCCCCTGGATGATGATGATGATACTCTGATTTAAATCAGTCACAGCCCTACTCCAAAGCACAGATCAATAAACACTGAAACAGAAACACAGGGAGAAGGAGAGCTGTATCATGGGGGCAAAAAATAAATAACCTCCCAATGAAATGACAATCTAATGGAAGCTTCCTGGATAGCTAATTCTGATAATTATCTCAGAGCAGCCAACATATTTAGGATTTTACTGTTGCCCCTCTGCCATGAAGAGCCAGGGTCCCTATTGGCATCCAGCCCCAGTTTTGAGGTCTGTACCCCTGGGAGGTGTCTGCCAGGGAGCACAGCAGGTCTCAAAGACAAAAAGTATTAATGGGTGGATAATTGCCCACCTTGTAATAATTTACTGGGAACCTGATACTTTTATCATTTGTCACAAACAACTCCATGGTGTAATAATATAGGAAGTATCATTGGTGCTATAAAAAAAGTGATGGTGCAAATTACACTTCACTTTCTGCTGAATGGTGCTAAATAGCAGGGAGTTCCCATTCTTTTATTGCCAGGATTTCAATAATTGTAGATGTGCATTTGCAGGGATCAATTGATAATTTGGATCACATGCCATCAATATTTCATTTTCTCTATATTTTTAAATGAAAGGAAGAAGCCCAATTTCACAGTGGTAAGATTAAAAAAAGAATCTCATTTTGTTTTCCTGTCTGCTGTTAAGGAAGAAAGCTCATTTCTTGCAGCATAAAGGGATATTAATGAATGCAAAGAGCATTTTCCATATTGCAGAATAAAATTTACTGTTCTAACCAGAGATATTTTATATAAATTAAGAGTTTGTTTAAAAAAAATTGAAAATGGGAACTCAATTCTAGACAATGCTTAATTTAAACTAAGTGTTAAAATAAAAGCAATAACACTGAGAATAAATTAATGAACTACAATTAACTATATTTACAATAAGTGGTTTGGTTAGAAACACCTATTCCCTGCACTGATAAAATAAAACCTGCATTCTGCAAAAGCTGAAATAAGTTAAATGAAGATGCTTTTAACAAGGTTATTACTTAAGCAGTGACAGGTTTACAGATTTTAGCACCATTGGGTTTTCACAGGAGTTGCAGCAAGTGCTAAAATAACACACACCTTCAGGTTCATTAAATTCACCAGTGTGATGAAATAACTGATATTTTTCTATATTACTATAGTGCCTCAAAGAACTGACTATAAATAAGATACACTAATAACAACTGTTTGCAGTGCTAAAACAATAAAATAATTCTTCCAGGCTTATATGCAAAGGAAGAAATAAGTGTAAGGCAGACTGTTAGCAGAGTTATATCTGGTGGCTTTAATTCTACTGGTGCCATGCCTTCAGCCATTTACTTATCATAGAAATGCCCTATAAAATGTTTTATCACTCATTGTGGCAGGAAGAAATTTGTTTAAAGGCTACATAAAGAGGGGGCTCCCATCCCGAAATGCTCTCTAATCCGGTGTTTATTGGAGCATTTCTGAAGCCCAGCTTATGCAAAGAACTGATTTTTAAGAAGGAGCATTTCAGATGGTAGTAAATCCCACATTATGCCCTGTTTGGGAAAGAACCAATGCTGGGGGAAAAGAAGCAGATTTCTAATAAATCAATGGAGTGTGGCCTTTGGAGACCTGGGAGGCATATGGGCAGTAATAGAGTATCCCAGGTTGTTCCGTGAACCATTCCATCTGGATGAGGGCTCGGCGTTACTCTCAGCCTCCTTCTCCCCTAAAACACCTCCAGTCTTGCCTGCAGCCCCTCTCTCAAATGTCAGACCACCTGGGATCTGCAGCTGTCGGGCTGAAAGAGGAGCTGCCGGGGCGGCCACGGCCCCGCTGCCACCGGGGGGAACCGGGGGAGTCGGGGCTGGGGGTTTGCACCAGGTGTGGGATTGAACTCTGTGTTCCTTTTATGGGGAAATATGGGTTTAGAGTATTTTATATAGAATGTCCTATTGCCACTAGGACAAAGGGGAATGGCCTTAGGATGGAGGTGGGGTTTAGGTTAGAGATTAGGAAGAAATTTGTTGCTCAGAGGGTGGGGAGATCCTGGCACAGGGTGTCCAGAGAAGCTGTGGCTGCCTCTGGATCCCTGGAAGTGTTCCAGGCCAGGTTGGATGGGGCTCAGAGAAATCTGGGATAGTGGAAGGTGTCCTGGCCCGTGGCAGGGGGTTGGAATTAGATAAATTTTAATATCCCTTCCATCCTGACCTGTTCTGTGATTCCATGATTCTGTATATACATGTGTATAAATATACATAAACACACCTGTGTTCCAACATATCTTTGCATGCCTAAGCAGCTGGAATAATTGTTTCCAGTGCCTGAGTTTGGTCTCCACGTGGGTACTGTTGCCTCCCTAATGATGGAGAGGTAAAGCAGGAGTCACTCTGTTTCAGAGGGTCTAAAACACCAATAAATGGGGTTAATCAGCCCCAGGATGTCCCAGGCTTGCTTCAATTCTGCAATGCTGTATCTTTCCTCTGAGCAATTTACAATTTTGTTCTCTGGTAGAATCACAGAATCAGAGGGCTTGGAAGGGGCCTTAGACTCATCTCATTCCACTCCCTGCCATGGGCAGAGACACCTTTTACTTGGCCAGCTTGCTCCAAGACCCATTCAACCTGGCCTTGAACAAAAACAATGTCATGTGGCACTTGGGGATGTGGTTTGTGGTGGGCTTGTGTTCCTGTGTGATCTGTAAGCTGCTGTTTGCTCACCCTTAGGGGTGGGTGTGCAGCCCACCGTGCTCCAGAGGCACTGCTGAGGGAAGGAACTGAGGGATGCACATCTCAAGTACACGAGATATGAAGAGCACAGTGCACCTGGGCAAAACCCTTTTAATTTCTCTACTTTGTTTATAACCCCTTTGTAACATCTCTCTGAGAAGAGCAATAGGAACATTTCATTGGTGAATATGCAGAGCCACAGCATTATTAAATGATTCTGAGGCCTTAGACACAAAAGAGCTGTTACCAGCCTGTAAATGAAAAAGATGTTCTCATTACGAGTCCTTTACCTCAGGAGTTTCCTTCCCACCTGGAATTTACACAGCTCACACTCATTGATCTTTTGGAGTTATTAATCCATTTAGATTTTTTGTAAACTGCGTGAAACTTTGGGAGTGAGTCTGGTTTGAGAGCCTGATGTTGTTAATTATTTATGTTTCACACGAAAAGAAAATTGATCCAAAGCATCCTGGAGAGGCCAATCCATGCTGCCTCTGAGATCAGCTGAGACACAAATTAAATGTGAGGAATGAATGGAAATATATCGTGGAGAAGAGCTGCACAGACCCATCCCAAGCCAGGAGGTGTAGAGCTGGTGAGGGTTGTCAAAGGGAAGAGCACGGTGTCCTTTGAAGCCTGGTCATGGAGACAAGGATGTGGGAAAAGATCCTGCAGCAAAAAGTGGTCAAAAGTTCTTCAGAGGAGGAGGAGAGCAGCTCTGTTTCCTGAAGGCAGCACTCCAGATCAAACAGCTCTTTGTGAAAATGTTCAAAAACAACCCAAACCACCTCATCCTGGGTTAAAGATGAGCTCCAGTACCTGGGGCTGCATGGGAGGTCAAAGGAGGAGCACTGGGGGACATCAGTAGATGCTGAGGCTGTGCTGGAGCTGCGAGATGGACCTGCTGTGTCAAAGGTAAGAGTTTATATTTTCTCCTAAGAAAGAAAAATGTTCAGAAAATAATCCCTAATGGAATCTGGGAATGTTTGCTGAGCTTTAACTTCATCCTGGATACACTGATCCATCCTTTGTTTCTCTTTGCTGTTCTTGTGTTTAAAGTAACTTCTACTAGAAATCACACATATCTGACCCAGAAATACAAGAATTTCACAGTCTCTGAGGAAATGTACTGAAGGGAGGTTTTTTGGAGCTTTTCAGCTGGGAATGAAACCTCCTGCCCATTTGTTTGCCACCCAGGGAGCCCAGGAGAAGCACAAAGTGCTGGACTGAAGGAGGTGGTGCAGAGGTCACTGCAGGCACCTGCTGTTTCTGGAAGTTTCTGTTTTGAGGCAGGTGCTGCCTTTGGACAGGTAAGACACCATGGGCTGGTGGAACTTTTTATCAGCTATTTTTCCTGTATGTTTCAATTGGTACACATGAATAAGTGTGTAAATGAATGCTGGATGTGCTTCTTGCCTTTGCAAGTGTGAACTGTATAGATAAATGCATCTACACATTTATGTGTCCCTGTCAGTCTTGATACCCTATTTTTTCATGTGATAGTGTCATCTAAGTTCTGTCATTCTTGGTTCAGGACGGATTCATTACCTGTTCCTTCTACCCTGGCAAATGAGTGGCTGTTTCTGTGAGGTAAAACCAGAATAAATCCCTTGATCAGGGGAATCAGGTTCTTTTGCCATTCCTGCTTAAAAATACTGGGAAATGCTTATACTCAAAGAAAAATGAGATCCCTGACACTGAAAAAGGCAATTAATTAATATGATATAGTGGGGCAGAATGATTGAATTATATGTTTGTACAAATTATTTTTTGTATTCTAAAACACGGTATGGTTTGGGTTGAAGGGATCTCAAAGATCATCTCATTCTATCACCTTTCACTATCCCAGATTACTCCAAGTCCCACCCAACCTGACTTTGGACACTTCCACAGGTGGGGCAGCCACAGCTTCTCTAAGCCCCCTGTTCCAGGGCCTCCCCACCCTCCCAGGGAAGAGCTGGATGGTGGCACATTGTGGTCCAAAACCAATACTGCTCTGGTCCTTGGCACACAACGATTTGGCACAAAAACATCTGTTGTTTACACCCTGCAAGCACCAGATGCTGGTCAGGAAGAGCTGTTCTGCTCTTCACACCTGTGTGAAGCACTGGTCCGGGTCACTGCATCCGTGTTCATCCCTCTGCTCGCGGCCACCAGGGGCAAACCCAGCCTGAGGGCAGGTGATGTGTCAGAGCAATAACTCTGGGTTCTCAGTCCTTGGCTGCTCTGTTGAGATGCTGCTCAGGGTGCCAAGTTTAAAGCTGTTTCTAATGATTTGCCACTTTGCTGTTGAAACTGAAGGAGTGGGAACATGTCGGCTTTGGCCAGCCAGTAATCGGTGCTTGAGGGCGATGAGCACCAAAATACTTTCTGGCCACTGCTCATTCACTTTCTCTAAATTCCAAGGGGAAGGTGGCAAATCTTTGCTTTTTTATTTTTCCTTTCCTTGCAGGTTCAGTGCTTTCTGCAGCTTTTGCTGAGTGCCAGGTCCACAGGTGCTTTAGCAAAGGCCACTGGTCCAGGTCCCTCTCCCTTGGGGCCCATGTGAAAAACAGGAGTTTGAGAAGCAGAGTCAAGGTTTGTAACCATCAAATCCTAGAATGGTTTGGGTTTGGGATCTTAAAGGTTATTTTATTCCACCTCCTGCCATGGGCAGGGACATTTTCCACTATCTCAGGTTTCTCCAAGCCCCATCCAATATGGCCTGGGACACTTCCAGGGCTCCAGGGGCAGCCACAGCTTCTCTGGGCACCCTGTGCTAGGTCCTCACCACCCTCACAGGGAAGGATTTCTTCCTAATCTCTGATCTAAAGCTGCCCTCCATCACTGATATATTTCTCCTTCACAACATCAGTCTATTAAATCTGCTGGAGTTTTCAGGCACATTTAAATTGTGCATCATTGAATCCTGGAAAAACATGCAGAGACCTTCTCCATTTCCTATTTTATTGTTTTCGTGAAGGTTTATCACATCTTCACACACCCAACATTCGAAAATCCTTCAGGAAGGGAATCCTGGACCGTGGTTGAGAGTCTGGAGGTCTCTGCAGTGGTTTTGCAGAAGTTGCCTAGAAGAAGGACAAAGTCTCCTGGCTGAGAATTTGTGGCATGAAGGTCTGAATAAGAGGAACTGTACTTTCCATTGCATCACTGACGTTTCAGCCCAGAGCTTTCCAACATCTCATAAACTGCTTCCAGCCTGTGCAGTTCAGAGAGTGGGAAAAAAAAGGAATTGAAGAAGCAAAAATAAATATTAAAGCACGTAAGAATTAAATACCACCTATTCAAATAGCAATTATGCCGTTGAAAACAAGATCACCACACCTGTACAAGAAAAGACAACCAAGCCTAAAACATCTGTTTGGATCCACCTGCCAAGCACCTGTTCCGCTGTTTCAATGCCATTTGATTGCTGGAGATGTAGAGGCTCTTGTGAGGTAATGAGTGATTTTACATTATGCATGATTGAAAACAGGTGTTCTAATGCTGTACAATTCTATGCATGAATAATTCAGTTTGTTTAGAGCAAGATCTTTAAAAGAAATATGGTCTTTATTTTTTTTTTATAAATATTAAGGTTATTCTCTGCAATGTATGGTGGCTGGTCTTTTCAGCAGGCTCACTGATGACCATTTTTGTATAATTTTATGGGTAGGAAATAACACCGTGAAAGGTAAAAAAAATAATTATACCTAAAGCACATAAGCAATGAAAATTGAAAGCTTTCTTTAACAAGGAGGGGGAAAAAAACCTGTCAGTGTTCTAAGGGAGAAAGCCAGATGACTTTTGGCAAAGCCTGCTTCTCACCACTAACAAAACAGCCCAAGAGCTTAATTATAGAGAGGGGTGAATGTGCCTCAGGGATAAGTAAGTAGCTAGTCCATCTCTTGGTCCGAATTCCAGCTGTGTCTGAATACGTTTAAGAATTTTGGTTGGGTTTTTTTTCTCTCTCTCTTTTTCCTCATGATTATGAAAAGATTTCCTGCACAGTTGTATGCTTTGTGCTGATGGAAGATGCTGCAGACTCAGATCTTTATCCACAGACCAGTTTCCATACTGGGAACTGCAGGATAAATCAGCCCATACTCCTCATCATGGAGAATTCAGCAGCTGCTTGGGATCACCTCCCAGAGAGGAAGGAGATGTGGAAGTCAAACTGAGAGATGCAGCTAAGCTTGCAGCATCCCCTCTTCCTCTTCCCAAGGTAAGCAGTGCAGCTGGGATGGTTTCAGCCACAGCAGTTTTGAGCTGGGATGAGATGAACTCGAGCAGCCAAAGCCTTTCCTGCCACAATGTGTGTCTGCTCTCTCCTTGTTCCCTCAGCTGGGGATGTAATTTAATTCAGCAATTTTAGTTTAGCAACAAGGTTTACAACTAGTGTCTTCTGTGATGGTAGTTTTTATTATGGGAGTCTTCTGTGGTGGGCAATGTGAGGGTGAAGGGAATCAAGGAATTGAAGGTGATTTCAGACCTTCCAGATCTTCCTGTCCCTTGCTGTTGATGTGAAAATGAAGTGGGAAAGAAGTAAAAGAGATGAATGAAAATGAAATTATTGATTCAAAAGGAGGAATGAACAGAGGTTTCCCAGACAGGGAGTGGATGCCCCATCCCTGGAAACATCCAAGGCCAGTTTGGACAGAGCTCTGAGCAACCTGGTCAAGTTGAAGACGTCCCTGTTCAACAAAGGGGGGTTGGATCAGATGGCCTTTGAAGGTCCCCTCTAACCCAAACCATTCCATGATTCGAGGAAGGAAAAGAGGCTGAAAGCCATGATTAAAGCCCGCTGTAGGGCCGTGTGTTAATTAAAAAATGCACCTTGCTGCAAGAACACCAATTTTTCAGGCTGCTCATGTATAACCTGCACAGGTTTGCATCCAGAGGCTGTGGCAGTTGCTGCAATAAACTTCAACACATTCTGTGGGTTCAGAAGGAAAACTCAAGCATCCCAAACATCCAGATGTCACCCAGGACCTCACTGTGTAGACTCTGTGGCCCACTCGACTCAGGGGACATGAGGTCAGGGCTCCTACAGGCCCTAAAAGCAACAGTTCTATGGCCAACCTGGCTAAGCTGCAGACATTTAGGGGTTTAGCTGGAGTGGATCTGCAATCTTTCAGTATTTTATATACAGTAAGTTACAGGAGACTGTAAATTAGAGTTTAAAATACCCTATCCATTCAGCTACTGACAAAGTATCTAAGGTAATCTGACCTGCTTCACAGACCATGAGAAAAATCCTCATGTAAAGTGAAAAAGATGAATTACAGAGAGGTAGAGGAATTTGTCTCAACTCAGATATTGGGTTAATTCCCATGTCAGGCAAAAGAATGTTTCAGCAGGCTTTACTCGAATAAAGTTGGGGAGGTTTAATACATGCAGCCCTACAGGGCAAGGGATAAACTCTGCTCTCTTGGAGCTGATGACCATGCCACCAGAAACATGGGCAGGAATCAGAGTGAAGGGAATGAGGGAAGAGAACTATGAGAGGAGAAAAACAGCAAGGATAAAATATTGTATAAGGGAAAATGTGGTGGGGGTTTTTTTCTGAAATGATAAGAAAGAGGAACACATCCTGGTACTCTGAGTTCCCACAATAAGGGGAATAACTTTTTCTTTTTACTGGGAGTTATTCTATTCTTTAATAATAAGAAGATAACTTAAATATCATCTTTATAACATGTTGGATGGAGTGGGGAATGAAAAGGGGTGATGTTGCATCTGTGGGGGTTGAAGCTGCCTGGACTCCTGAGGGTTTATCTGCCCTGGTGCAGATGGAGGAAATTCACAGGTCCCACTGGGCAGCTGTGAGAAAGGCAGGACATTCCTGCTCCTTCCTGACTCCTTCCCACTACTTTGCAATCATGATAGATACTGAAGGCTTCCTTCAGCTTGGTGGAGGAATTTCCTGTGGATCTACAACTCTTTGCACCCCCCACCTTCCCCCACTTCTTTCCCAGTAACAGCTGTTTTATAGAACACCATATCTGATTGTTTTTAAATTAATGTTAGGGGAAACATTCTGTTTTCTGCTTTAAATCCAGCACATGACTCTCCCAGAGACTCATCCTTCTCTTACCCCTGCCACACCTTCTCTGTAGCAGTAAGAGAAGGCTACAGTAGCTCCTCTTTTCTAACCACTTTTAAAACTATTTCCATTCTCTTCTTGGGTACTCTATGACCCACTTGTCCTTGCAGTTGAGTCACACAAGGGCAAAGCATGTCTTGGTCATGTTCTGTGGGCCAGGTCAGGTGCCTGCAGATGGGAAAGAAAATTTGGCTTTCCACCTTCACTCCTTTGCTGCATGGGGTCACAAAGAAACAGAGTTTTCCAGAAATACATCTCAAAGAGAACCATCAGAGTTTCTCACTTGCAAGGATACCTGTATGATTGAGGGCTGTTAGGAGGTTTCCAGCTGAGGCACTGAAAGATGAATGTGGAGCTCTCTGATATCTGTGCTGGGTATGGAAACATTTAGTTTCTGAAACCTTTTGGTGGACTCAGATGGAAGTTGTTAATAAATCAAATGTATTTACCTTTCCTATATACACCTCCTGTGATTTATTAGGTAACTGTTTCTTGTCATTATTACACTCCAAATTATTTTACTTTGGTTTCCTTTCAAGAATTAACCAGGCTATGATGAATCATGGAATCACAGAAAGGTTTGAGTTAGAAAGGACCTTAAAGCTCATCTTGTTCCACACCCCTGCCAGGAGCAGGGACACCTTCCACTATCCCAGGCTGCTCCAAACTCCGTCCAACCTGGCCTTGGACACTTCCAGGGATGGGACAGCCACAGCTTCTCTGGGCACCCTGTGCCAGGGCCTCACCAGCCTCACAGGGAAGAATTTCTTCCTTATGTAAAATCTAGATCTTCCTTTCTTCAGTTTAAAACCAGTTCCCATGTCCCATCACTACAGGCCCTTGTAGGAAGTTGCTTTCCAACCTTTTGTGTCCCCTTTGTGTACTGGAACACTGCTGTGAATATACAGGACAAAACATAGAGCAACTTTACCATTGCTGTCCAGGAGATCCATTCCCCTGATATCTCTGTTGCTACAGCAGAGATGACAGAACAAGGTCCTTTCTCTAGGTACCAGTAGCCCCATTTCCTAGACCAGTAGTTCACTCCTTCTCACCCACAGTTAAAACCCTGTTGAACCCATCAAGAGTTGTTTCCACCTCTTTAATTTTGTTCTCAAGCGAAACCCTTCACTTCTTTGTATGCAGAGGCTGCTGTGGCCTGGATCTCATCTTGTCTTCTAGTAACATCTTCCAGATTTGTTTTAAACTGATTAGACACTGCTGAGGAATCAGCTTCTCTCCCCCGGACAGTACAAAGCCAAGTGTTGACAGAGCTGGCTCGTGGCCATCGGCTCGGCGGTGACGCAGCATCGCATCTTTTGACAGCCCCTCTTTCGTTTGGGGCTCTCTGAAACACTCACACACCCTGACAAATTAAAAAAAAAAATAAATTACAGGGCGACAGGAGACCACAATTAAAAAAAAAAAAAAAAGTGTCGGCTTGACCGGAGAGTTGCTATAATTAAAGGATTTATTCTATGCACTGGAGCAAGGAATCAGAAAGCTGTATCTGCTGTTCTAATGTGGCTGCAGTTTCCCTCTGAATTTTGGTTTTGAGAAACAGAAGATTATCCTTTTTATTGGGCTACGGAGAGAAATTATGGGGAATGAGCTGAGCAATTTTAAATTTCTCTCAGTAGGAGTAGGAAAAGAGGGAAATACTTGTCCTTCCTTAACTAAATGGCTTCCAGTGCAGTTTAGAAGCAGGGACACTAATTTTGGGGTCCCATATCAGCACAAGGATATATTTATTCACTGGGATCATATATATTTCCACCATCTAGATTCTTTTCTGGATGGAAATCATCCTGCTTTAAAGGATGAGGAGGAAATACAGAAGGTCACAGTAACAAATACTGTTTCTGGGATTCATTTGTCCCTAAAGGTTAATAAAGCTCATCAAGAAATTCATTGAAACGAAGCAAAGTTATCTCTAGCATTTGAGTCTTCCCATCACAGTGTCCTAAGAGATGTCCTGTGGTTTGACACATAATTAATATGTTTATTTATCTTAGCTTGCTTTTTTAACATCCATCACCATAATAGCCAAATATAAACATTTCATCCTGTTTTGTAAAGAGCTTATGGCCCATTTTATTGCAACAGTCACTTTCCCAGCTCCCACCAGTGACACGGAGTAGATGCCTGAAGAAAACCACCAAATCCCCGAAA
This sequence comes from Notiomystis cincta, assembly GCA_013398075.1. NCBI lineage: Eukaryota > Metazoa > Chordata > Aves > Passeriformes > Notiomystidae > Notiomystis > Notiomystis cincta. The sequence continues at coordinate 100,481 of VZRX01018377.1, read as the reverse complement.
TTTTCTCACCACTTTTGCTGGAAGCTGTTATGTTTACAAACTTGTGGAAAATGTGCCTCTTTTGCCTCCTTTGAGTGTCATGGGAACACAAAGCGAGGTCTGATGCAGTAGCACTGCTCAGGGGTCCCATAATCCACCCACGAGGTTGCTCCAGAGTCCAGCTTAGAGTTACACTCTGTTTGCCAGCATCCAAGATCCCAAACAGCTTTACAATTAACCTGACTTGAGTATAAAAATCTGAATTTTTCAGACAAAGCTAATATTTTTGTTATTTATCCATGTTAAAGCGTTACAACGTCCTCATTGCTCTCATTTTAACTTATAGGATGCCCAAGGAATATTTGTTAGAATTATGTGCTTTAGCTTATGCTGTTTGTAACTCACTTTTTATAGACTTGACTGGTCAGGTAATTTCCACAGTATTGTTTTTGGCTCCTTAACTGGATACCATCCAAGTTTGCAAAGTGCTTCTACAAAGATAATGGAGCACATTCCAGCATCCTGTGAAATGTCAGCTGAATATCCAGTGTTAGATGTGTGCAGATAACCTGGGTAGAGCTGCCAGACACTGTAATTTCTTGCTTGGGAGTACCAAACACCTGTAGTTACCAACAGAGTTCTGCCAAAAGAAGGAAGGGAAATGTAAAGGAGGAAAAAAGGAGAACAAGGAAGAAGTGCCCAAACACTGCAGTTTGATGGTTAAAATGTGAGGTTTACATCTATTCCCTTATAGGAAAAGCAAATGCAGCACTAGTATTTTATACCAAAAATGGTAAGGGAATTGATGTAAGTAACAAGCTTCCACTGTGAAAAGTATTAAGTAATTTTTTAAGGAAATACATAAATCCCATATTAAAAATGAAAAAGAATACAAATGTAACTCTTACCTGAGTAGAAGCAGCTGAGAAAAGCACGATGATAAAATAAGACACAGCAGAAGCATAAATTGGAAATGGCAAATGATGCTTTTTTTAAAAATACTTTTATTACATAATACATTTTTATTATGCATCAATACTTTGTTAAGTATTGGAATAAGCAGGTCTCAGAGGTTTTTGATTTGGGCTTTGTAACCTTGGAGGTTGGACTAGAAGATGTCCAGAGGTCCCTTTCAACCATAACTATTCTGTGATTCTCCTTTGAGGATATTTGAGAAAGTTATTCCTGAATGTTCAGAGATTTCCCTGCTTTTCATTATATTTTTTTTTTCCTTAATGAGGCCCAGAGCCGTGTGCATGATTTTCTGTGATAGATTCACACGGGAGGTATTCTGGAACTGGCCAAGGACACAGCATTTACAAGAAGGTCCTGACAAACATCCAAAAGTCTTTGTGAAGCTTCCATCCTAGATGACCCCATGGAATGTGAGAAAGCTTTCTTTTAGGGGAATGGCATCTTCTGGCCAAAGTCATATCCAGAAATTTTGCTGTGCTTAACCCGTTCTTGAAACGCCCAGTGCAGTGAATTTAAGGGCGGAGGTAGCAATGACACCTTCGTGTTTTCTCAAGAAAGATGCCAGGAGAGCCCTCAATCTCTTACTCTGATTTTTTTCTCCTCACGTCTCTGGTAAATAAGATTTCTGAACAGATCAGTTGGATCAGTTTTATTTCAGCCCCTCATCCTGGAAAAATCAAAAGAATTTGGGTTATCTTCCTCGCTGACTTAAAAATAGCTCCAGCTAATGGCATTTGGAAAGCCAATCGTTTTGAATACAGTCTTCCACTTGTGAAGGGGGCAAAGTTTATAATTTTGGGTGGAAACCATGTGAAAGTTAGCTGGTTCATCAGGGCTTTGTTTTGCCTTTTTTTGGATTTGTTCAAAATCAAAAGTCAAAGTGAAACTCGGGGGATGTGAACCCGCTTGAATCAAAACCAAGAGAACGATGTGCCAGATCTCCCATGAACCAAAAACCACTGGGTTCTCACAGTCCTCATCCAAGCAAAAATGCACAAATATAAATCAAATATCCTCTTGTACTCCTCACAGCTTTCACGGAAACAGGACAGAATATTAAAAAGATCTGCTCAGTTTTGTTGCAGCAACTACCAAAATATCCTGTGATCATTCGATAGCTGGCAGTTAATATCCTGATCCATTCTCTTTCTTCAGTAATCCAGCCCTTCCCAGCACACACTCGACGTTGGCATGCACAGCATAACCCTTGCTTGTCTTCCTTGGCTGTACAATTCCACAGGAAAGACTCTGTACAATTCAGAGTCCTTTTACATCCCTGCTCGAGGAGCCAAGGAGGGAGATGGATTTGCAATTACATGAAAACTGCAAGCAGCCTGATCAGTACAAAGACAAGATGCTTAACCAGTCCATGGCAAGCTGGAGTACTGAGAAAATATTTAATGATATTTTTCCCTGTGGTTCACCTTGTTTGAGAGCAAACCTCGGCTCCTAAATGAGAGAAGAAAAAAAAAATATAAAAAAATCAATGTTTTTCAGTGCCGTCACTCATCGTGCACCAAACAGTTTCTGAAGACATAAAAAAGAAAAGTGCTGGTCATGGAAGAACAGCAAAGGTTTCCTTTGTAACTAAGACACACTTGTTTGCAATAACATGTGTGCTTTTAAATGCTGCCAAGTTGCTGAGGCTATCTCTCCTAAATGCAATCTTTAAATATGTAAGTGTTAAGAAAAACAAGGTAATGTTCAAGAAATGTTAAAGAAAAAAATAGTTTGATCAGATGGTTAAAATCCAGTCAAACCAAAGACAACCTGTTTATGACCTTTCAATGCTAAAAGCTAAAAATGTCTCTTTTTTTCCCTACAAGATTAATTGCCATCACTTTGGGAGTAGTGAGCTGGACATTATTATATGATGTCAATTAATGATTAAAAAAAAGGTGGTTTGCAAATGTAGCGCCACAGTCCCTGGTGCATTACATCATTTCTGAAAGATCTTAACACGTGATAAGCAAAGAACACTTTAACCTAAAAGTCCGAGTGTTACAACCTCGTTTTTGTTGTAACACCCTGCGCAAAACCTTTTGGCCTTGAAGTCAGTTGCAATAAAATGAAGAAGTCAAAAAGAAAAGGAAAAATGATCCGTTAGGAGGAGAAGACACCCTCCCGTCCTGCTAGCGGGGTGCTGGTGCCATGGAAGGAGCCGCGGTGGAGAACTCGCTGCTGGTCTGAGCCTGTGCACTGCTCTGAGCACGATCCAGCATGCAGACCTCCTGCTCTGAGCCCTGGGGCTGCTGTGCTCCAGGTGTCACTCCCTGGATAATGCAGTTATCTCTGCCAGAGCCCTGGAAACGTCACCTGCGGGACAGAATCGCCCTTGCCCAGGCTCTGCTCTCCCTCACGGGGTGACGGGGATCACTCAAGGGCCTTATCCTACTCACTGGATTATTTGGGAGGGGTTTTACCTGTATTTTACATCTCCTCCCATTAGCACCTTCCTTTGCAGCAAGTTTGATTTCTCTGTCAGTGCCACACACAACCAGACCCATTTTCCTAAGAGCTCTTCTCCACTTTTAGCATCCAAACGCTGCCGAGGCTCCTTTGTAAACCAACGACACGCATTTAAAATACCTTTGTAATAATAAATACCACATGAACATATGTATCAAGCAAAGGATTTCAATTTTGATGACACTTGCTTCTCAAGAACAGACATTCTGGAAGAAAAAAACGTTGCCAGCCCCAAATTGATTGACATTTGTTTACTTAACTCTCTCTTCTTGAAAGTCTGCACACCTATTTCAACCTTGAACAGTTTCCAACTGTGGTATACTGGAACATTTTTTCATTTATTAAGTTCAGTGTTGCCAACCCAAACAAAGAGTAATCAGTGATGATCCAAGCAGACCAAGCTGTCTAGCACCATACAATGTATCTGCATGCTAATTTTCAAATTCCCTCACATTTCCAGAGAACTAATGGGATCATTTTCATTCTGTTACAGCAACTCAACAGTTACTGAATCACCATCTGTGTTTTCGTTAACCTGAATCAGATATAAATTCTGTTATTGCAAGGTAGAGCAGCTTGTTTAATGATTCTTAATCTTTTCTTTAATTAAATCATGCAGCCAACCTGAAAAATCTATCTTAATGCAAATTAGGAGCTTTTTTGGCATTCGCTTACAGTAATGCACTAATAAGGTTAATTTATGAAGGTTCTCTTCCAGTCTGTACAGATGATATTTGTTCGCTGCATATTTTTAGCATATTGTCCCTTTTTGTAATATTTAAAAAAATAATAATAAAAAAATGCTTATTTTCCCCCGCACAAAAGAGGGAGGCTGAGATCTGCTTATTGTTTATTAGAAAGTTAGAGCACAGAAAATGAAAATGAGCCTCTCCCTTCGGTGAGTATCAGGCTATGAGGATGCAAAGGCACAATTCAGGAGACTATTGAATTAAAGGGCTTTGGCCAAGCACTCTCCTGCCCTTGGCTGCTGGAGATCAGGTCCCTGCTCTGATAATCATCTTGAGGATATCAGGGGAGATAGTTTGCCAAAATCCTCTTTTTTTTCTTTTAAATTTTTTCTTTTTTTTCTTTATTTTTTAAGATTTTTTTTTCTTGTAGGTGTGAATGAATAGTTTAAAGAGTAAATAATTCTTGTGAAATAAGCCCGAATACATTTCTCAGTTGCACAATTGCTTCAGCTCTGGGCTCTGATGATCTCAGTCAAGAAAATCTCTGTCTTTGTGAGCATTCCTCCCAACTACAAAATGACTTGAAATGTGTTCAAGTTGCTGAGTAAAGAGTTAGATTTTTTTTAATACTTTTTTTAAGGTTATTTTTCAACACCCACTAGTAAATGGGGACGGAGACTGTGAATTTCGACACACGGTCTTTGCTATTTAATTAAAATCACAGAGGCTGGCTGGAAACTTTTCAGCAAAGACATTTTTTGCATTGGGAGACTGCAGATTCCTGAAATCAGGCATTCTTTTCATAGAAATTTGCCTGTTCGGACTAGGAATGATTTATTTTATTTTATTTTTCTCTTCCAGGAAAGGACTCCTCACCTCAGCTCGAAGCTGTCAGAGTTCATTTCTCCTTGGCAAGAGGATTGCCCAAGCTCAGCAGCATCAAGGGCAGGCTGGGAAGGGAGATCCATCTCAACCCCTTCTTTCACCCCCTCTCAGCCTTGTCCTACCTCCTTCTTTTCCCTTTCCCTCTTCCCACCTGGCCTCATTCCATGCCTGACTCTTTTAACTCTTTATACAAAACCTGAAGCTTTTGCCCAAGGAGGAAGGAACTTTGGGAAGCTGTGAAACTCTGTGTTTAATCAAAGCAAACAGCACCATGGAACAGATTTGGGATGGATGATTGAGGGGATCCTTTCTTCAAGTTCCCTGGAAAAAATATGTCATGCTATCTATGCAATGATTCCTGGATTTTTAAGGATTCTGGTATGGCTGTTTAGCTCTAATTTTAGGAATATTTTTGCTCTGCCCATGCTCACGTGGGTTTTTGCACCCACAGAATTTAGGAATGGGAATTTTTTCATCTTCCTTTCCCCCCTTTGTTTTGGAAAACTGTCTCCCAGCCCTTGGTAGTTTTTCTCTGTAATATTAGCACAGCAAGAATGACAAGTAATTGTTTTCCTCCTCATTTAATTGTACCTATGTGTTCTTAAGTCTATTACATGCTTCGCTTCATGCTTCACCCACTTTTAAAACATGCAGATAAATGAGTATCAGCAGAAGACTATTTTAATACAAGCCCAGGGTCTTGTACAACATCTTTTCTAAAGGCTGGCTATATAAAAAATAAAAAAAAAATAAACAACAAAACCTCAAAAGAGCAAAAACCTAAAAGAAAATTACTGATTCCAATTTTTGGACTCTTTCTGGGGGAAAAATGTAGACGGATTTTTTTTTCTCCCTTTTTCAGCAACACTTAAAAATATCTGGCACATTCTTTGGTTCCTTTAACAGTGAGAGAAAATGAATATTTTTCAATTTCATCCTAAAAAGTGATATTAGGTCAATTGTCTGTGGGTTTTGCTCATCTGTTTTCTCTTAATTTTATTGTTTTCTCTTCATTCTAATAATTTTCCTGTACTTCCCAGAAGGGTGACCAATCCCTAGGGCTCAGGGTGATACTTGACAGTGACAATGGTTCCCTTAAATCAAATTACAGCATTTTCTCAGGTATTAGACAAACACTACTCAAATAACTGAGTTATTAAACTGCCTCCTAATGAAAGTTCTCCATAAGGAACCCCCAAAATCAGAAACTGAGCTATTGAATAATGAAGATTTTTGCTGTAACATCACTATGACAAAAACAGGGATTAGGACTGGAAATTTGTCCACCACTGAGGGGGAAAGGGAAAGAACATGATCCCATTCGACATTAAAAATCTTGCTGGGTTAATTACCACCTCACTAAGCAGAGAAATGAAGGCAGGCAGGGCATTCTCATGATGACAACCTCTACCCAGCAGCAAGCTCTGCATTTTCCCAAGGCTGAGGACAATTTAGCCCTGACAAATCCAATCAGTGATACTGAGGCGTGCCCTTGGGAGCAAAGCTCAAATTTTTGAGGATACACAGGGCCAAAGAAGGACTGCAGTAGGTCACAATGAAAGTATTTACAGCATGGCCTGGCCAGTGCTGAAATGGCACAGTTGGCCTGAAGTCACATCAAGGTCTTCTGGCACTCAAGTGTTTCCCCAATGGCTTTGTGCAGTAAAGTGTTAAGTTCTCCTGAGCATTTTATGTATTTAAGGCAGTAACTTTAAAATAAAAAATTGCAACCTTAGAGCAAAGCTGCTATTTTGAGAATTTTAAGCCATTATTGACTCCTGTCAGATCAGTTTCTAGACTTATTGACTCTAGAAGTAAATATAGACTGAGAGAAAGCGAGGTCAAGTCAATATTTATCTTGCAGATCAATACATTTTGATACTAACCAAAAATTAAGCTCAATACATGCATATATTATATGCAACAAGGTTAGGAGAGATCCATTCAGAAAATTTGTCAATTTGAAATTTCCCCACGGAATCCAACCTTTCGTATTCAATTTCCATTAGAAAGTCTGTCCTTTTAAGGGTGGCTAAGTGACAGAAATCACAATTCCACATCATCCAATCAGGTGAGTAACAGCAAAAGGGAGAAGGGAAAAAATGAAGTGAGAAGAAGGAGGTGATGGGAGTTTGGTTACGGTGTTGGGAAGAGGCAGGTGAGTTCTGGGGGACTAAAGCAATATGGAAAGTGATTTATGTAATATTGTACCTGCAAGGCCAGCTTGGATGGACCTTGGAGCAAGCTGGACTAGTTGAAAGTGTCCCAGCCCATGGCAGGGTGAGAAATGAGATGGTCTTTAAGGTCCCTTCCAACTCAAACAGTTCCATGATTCTCTGGGTCTAAACAGGAAGAAAAGCTGGAAGAACGTGGAGGTGGATGTGCAGCAAGATGTGGCACCAGCTTCTCAAAGGAGGGATCAGGAGTTTCTGAGCTGCAGCAAGTGGGATGCAGCAGTGCTGGAAATTAGGGAATTTTCTGTGTGGACTGAGCTGATATTTCCTGGTGGAGGGAGAAGAATTTGTAAACTATGCAAAGATTTGAAAAGCCTGAAGAGCAGGAACCAAGTAATTTAGCATTTAATGATCCCACTTTATAATAAGACATGGAAAGGGCAACTTTGTCATCCACAGCCTGGCACAGCATGGGTAGAAATTGTCCTTCCCTTCCCTTCCCTTCCCTTCCCTTCNTTTTTTTTTTTACTTCATTTTTTCCCCCTCCTAAGCTTCTATCACAGCCCAGGATGCATTTGCACCCCAGATAACGGCGGTGACCTCACATTTACATAGCACCTCTCACCCCAAAGGATCTCCAAACGCTCTGCAAATTTAACACAGGCTGCTCTCCACACTTGGAAATCCCTTCCCCTACTGCTGGAGCCCAGGCAGCTCCTGCTGAGAGGAGCAGCACTCACAGCACTCCCCAACAACTCAGGGAAAGGGAAATTCCTTCTTAAAAAAAAAAAAAAAAAAAAAAAAAAAGGATATCAAGTAATAATTCAACCAGATTGAGTGTAATTAGCCAGGCTGGAATTTGGCCAGAGCAGTGCAGGTACAGTGGATACTTCCCCTGGAAAAGCTGGAAGTGCATGACCAGCAGGGAAGGGCACAAAAGTGAGTGAATGTTCCTTGCCTTTTCAAATCACTGTTCTTTTCATCTGGAAAAAATGTGTTATAAAAATAAAACCTGTGGGGCTGTGCAAAACCCTTCCTTAGAGATAATTTCAAAGAGAGGGAAGATGGTAAAATGATATATTAATTGGTAAAATACGATCTCATTTGAAATAAAGTGGTGAATCTCACCAAATTTAGCTCTGCAAATGCAGCAAAGTATATTCCTCATCCAGCATAAAAAGGTGGCATTTGTTTGATTTCAGTTTGATGAATTATTAATTTTATCACAGCTAAGATGACAGCTAATATTAGGACATTGAATTATTAATTTTCAAACGTGGCAATAAAAAAGCAGAACAAACACAAATTGAGACACATTTTAGGTGTGAGGTGACTTGCTTACATAATGTGTGTGAGAAAACAAAACCACAGAGATTTAAACCTTGCCAGGCAACTGCTTTTGCCTTCAAACCTCAGGTATGGGTTTACTTTAGAAACAGTATTCCTTGACTACCCTAATGTGCAGTTTGGATATCATACTCCTCCTGTGTTTTCCAGCCAAAAAATGGTCTCCAGGTAATTTTTCTGGCTATGGATACAGTTTTGGGGGCCAAGGAATAGTAAGGGAATCTGTAACCTAGGTAGAACATTTGTTACTTAGTTTGTTTTGGTTTTTTTCAGGATGAACAGGTCGAAAAGTAGAAGAGAATATTATTCAGTTTATTATTTTGCTCCTCTTTCCTACTGGTTTTTTTTTTCCACCACTGCTTGTCATGTGGCACAGGGTAAATAAGCACTTCAGGGCTTGTTTCCTTAAAACTGTTTCTGTGAGGTTTCAGCCTTAAGAGCCAGCACAGGATTTATCTGGCTCCACTACTGCCCTACAGGCTAATACTGATTTTCCTGTCAAATGTCTCCTTTGCAAATATTCTTCCTCCCCAACTCTCCAAATGAAGATGGGAGCTTTGAAGTCTTTCTTATTCCATGGCAAAATAGTCAACAAAACATTTCCAAATGTCATACCTTCTTTTTTCTGGTTTTTATTTTTTTTTTTTTTTATTTTTTGGAGAAGCAGACACTGGTGCAATGCTGCCCCTGAACGAAGGGTGAAACAAGGACCTGAGAATGAGCACAACTCGTGTCCATCAGGGATGCTGGCAAATATAGGTGGGTTTTTGAGGGCAGTATTCCCAGGCCAAAGAAGAGAAACAGCTGTCTGTCCCCAAGCCTCATTGGGAATTAATCCAGCTCAAAGCTGGATTAACTTCTATTTAAAAAAAAAAGAAAAAAAAAAGGCCACAAACTTATATTCCACTGCCACATATGGCGATTATTTAGACTACAAATATTAGGCAGGGCTAGCTGGTTGGGTACTAAAGAGAGACTGATTTAAATCACTTATTTTTATCCTGCTGACAAAAAGGGGTGGGGGAGAAAAAGCATCTGTCACCCATGTGAGTTCGGAGAGAGGCCACGGCAGAGTGAGAAGTGCAGGAGGGGCAGGAATGGCGCTGGAGCATCCCAGAGGAACTCGGTGTGAGAGCCCAGCTGTGCCCAGGAGGGTCTGCTCAAAACCCTGTGGTGAGGCATGAGCTCACCTGGCTGCTGGAAAAGGGGTGAAACACGAGCAAGGATGGGAAAGGAAGGGATGCTGATTTGTCCTCTGATCTCCCTGCTGATCCCAAGTGGATTATTGCTGTGCTCAGAGTGGAAGGGGAGGGCTCAGGGCTGGAGTCTTTAAAGTGCAGCTTGTATGGGAAGGCCAAAAAGCATGAATTTATTCCCACTCCCACTGAGTGAACCTGTTTATTGCTTACATGAACTTTGACTTGGCTGTGTGCTCCTCTAAGAGTTTCAGCAGGGACAAAAGTGCTTAAAGTGTTCAGAAGTTTTTCAGGTATGACTGTGACCTGCAGGGCAGGTGTGGTGGGACTCAGAGGCCACATCTGATCTGCTGCAGGTGGGTGAACACTCACAGCAAAACCCCAAACCCTGGCTGAAGCTTTGGCTGTAAATAGACTTGGATCCAGAGGAGAAGGAAGTCCGTGATGCTCTCACAAGGGTTGGGATGTATTTGCCAATGTCCCTCTTGTAGGGAGGTGGTGGAGACAAAGCTCCTTTCTTAGATTCATTTTATCTTGAGCCTCTGCTTCATTCTGTCAAATTTGAAAAGAAATCTCTTTTTTTTTTCCTTTTTTTTTCATTGTTTGGGTTTTTTCTGTTTGTTTTCCACTTCAGTGGGGCATCCCATGGTCACACATCTGCCATGGGAAGAGAAGTGGTCCATGGGTGTGTTTCATTTATTCTTGGTTTACGTGTACATGCACAACACAACCTTTTTTTAACACCCACACCCACACCCACACCCCCCCTTTGCAAAGTCAGTAGAGTTTATAATAAATACAAAACCCCAAAATACAGCTGGTCACATCAGAGTGAGTTTCAAGATCTGCCTGGTGGTGCTCAACCAAAACCTGAGGCATGGCCCCTCTGGGTTTGTATACTCTGGTGGGCATTACATTACCCAAAATTCCAATTTCTGCCATAAAACAACTGTTTCCCTAGTGGATCCCAAAATCTTTTTGAGGGTTCTCCTCTCCCTAAGAGGAAGAGGCAAAAGGGATTAAAGGATAACCCAGCCTTGCCACCTTTTAGAGGTGATTCTGAGTGTGTGGGTTTGAATTTCTCTGGTTTCACACATTGCTGGTTATGTTGCCTATTATAAAGGATTCAGTAAGACACACTTTCTCCCAGTGGTATTTTATTTTGACACATCTCAAATGAAAATACAGCTCATTATTTTATACAGGATTCAAATGTGTTGTCACCTGGTTTTCATGCATTAAAATGTGATTCATTTTTTGCTGTAGGTACATGAAAAAGTAGAATGAGTCTATAATGAGCCTATCTAGTAATTTATTTATCTATCTTTTTGGTCATCCAAAAATGGGGCAAATGTCAGGCTTTTTCTTCTTTTAAAATGTGTCTGTGTAGAGAATGCCAGTGCTCCCTTGTCTGGCCCTGTTGCATTCTTTATCTTCATGGTTTGGCTCTCAGGAGGCATATTTAAATTGTCATAAATGTAGTAAAACTTTTCAGGGGAAAACACTCAGAGACCTTGTTTATTTAAGTTTTAAAAATATTATTTATCATGCCCTGTAAAATATCGTGAATCAGTCCTCCAGGGACAGGGCAGCCTTTTCAGATCCATCATAAACTGAAACTTTGTACAGGATGCAAATTAGGAGCTTGATTAAATGAAAACTGGTGTGAAGTCTGTGCTTGGTGAAGTTTCTGTAGGCACAGCAGCAATTAATGTGGGGCCAGCTAAGCAAATCTGTTGTGAACACGTTTCATTTTATGCAATATATGTACACACAAAGCATGAAATTTTGGCCCAGGTGGATGTGCCAGTCTGTTGAGATTACCTGATCCAGGAGGTGTTTAAAATGATGGAAACCACAAGGGATCAATACTTCTCCAAACGTCTCTGGCACATTGAATAGTTTTTTTTTTTTTTTCAAAAGAATACATTTCTTTTGCAAGGTTTCAACAATATCCAATCCTCATCTGTAAAAAGGGGCCCATTTAAGCTTGTGATTAACCAGAACCAACATTGGAGAGGTGGCCTCTGATCCCCACACTTAAATTTCAGTCTTGGAACAGGGTGCAGAGGCTGAATTTAAAGTCTGAATTTTGTTTCATTTGCAGAAGAACGGCAGAGCTGGCAAGCTCAGGCACTACCAGTGCTTTGTGGAAGCTGACATATGAATTTGTTCTACAAATGTGCCAGGGACACACTGATCCAACAGTTAGATCACTTCCAGAAGACACAGAGCTGGATCTCTGAGCTGACTTCAAATTCTTTATTATTACTACCCAGTAAAATTAAAAATTCTGCATCAAGAAACCAGGTGATGAAGACAGCACTCATCCTCTGAAAACGCTCCCATCTTCAAATGGGTAAAATGAAATAAAGAAATAAGCTAAAATATCCCAATCCTTCAAACAAAGAAGGTCACATTCCTGTCATGGCCTTTGGGACTTGAGGTTGCAGACAGGTTTTGGAGGTTGATGCTGGATTTTCGTGGGACACAGTAACTGAGATGAACTTTGGTTGCAGGAAAGAGAAGGAATGTGTGTGGGAAGGATGGGAAGGACAACAGGAGGAAAGAGAAAATCAGTAAGACAGAAAATCTCTCCAACATTGTGGTGGGTAACCCCTCCAGATTTATTACATGAAAGAACATTTTTAGCTCTTTTTGCCTTTTTCATATTTTTTAAAAAGTCTTAACCCTTACGTATGACAGTTCCTTTTCTGCACTTCTATTAAACTTTAAGTTTAATAACTTAACTAACTTTAAGTTCTGATGTCTTAACTATTTTTATATTCCTGAATCTAAACTGCTGATAGCTAAACATGTTGGGAAAGGAGGTCCCAAGAGAAAACACCATAAAAAGGAAATATATCAATAGGGAAATACTAGTAACTGCGATATCATTTATGCTTTATTTCTGAATGGATCAGAGGAAGCTTGCCTGTCACTGCAAAAGGGAGAGGATATGAGAATGAACAGTCAGAAAATATTACATTAAAAAATTCCTCTTTCTCTGGGATGAAAATATGTTCCTACAAAAAAAAAAAGGAATAATAATTATGTGTTAATTTTAAGTACTGTGTGAGAATGAAGGAAATATGAGGTGCAGAGATGAGGAGGAATGGCATGGTGTGTTCAGGCTGGGATGGTGCTTCACACACCAACAGTCAGAGAGGACAGCAGAGGGTAAAAGATGGGGAGCTGCTGTATCCTGAGTCATTAACATTGGCCATGTGGTGAGCTTTTCCACAGTGTCACTAATTTTCTGTTCTGTGAGGAGCTGAATGTTTTTTTTTTTCCAGGTAACTCTTCTCCAGCTCCTTTTGTACTTGAAAATACTGGAAAAAGAAGAGAAAGCCCCCAATGACCTGCTGGGTGCTGCTGCCTCCAGCAGCCCTAGGAAGTCTTAATCCATTTTAAAATTAAATAAACCCACAAAATTTTGGATGCTTCTTATTCATCCAAACTACACATACAGTGCAAGGTAATGCCCAGCAGTAGGTACTGGCATTATTTCACTTATCATGGATTTCTCCTGACAGTGAAATTAAAACCTCTGAGTATCTTCTTCTACAAGTTCCAGTCCTTAAAGGAAAGAAAATCTGTTCTTTAGTTTTAATAGAATCACAGAATATGATGGAAAATGGAAAGAACCTTAAATCTAATCCAGTTCCACCCCTGCCATGGGCAGGGACACCTTCCACTATCCCAGGCTGCTCCAAGCCCCATCCAGCCTGGCCTTGGACACTCCCAGGGATCCAGGGGCAGCCACAGCTTCTCTGGGCACCCTGTGCCAGGGCCTCCCCACCAAGAATCTCTTCCCAGTGTCCCATCTAACCCTGCCCTCTGAGTTTGACTCTACTTCCCCTTGTCCTGTCACTACAGGGCCCTGTCCAAGTCCTTCACGTAGGCATGGACAGGGAATGGCTGGAAGCTGTCCCATGGCTGGGAGCTCAGGGGACAAGGAAACATCTCCTTCCCAGCCTGTCTCTCCAAAGACAACAAAAAACAACAGAAGTGGAAGAGATGGGGAAAAATTTTTCCTTTCATGTAAATTTTTTTTTTTTTTTTTTTTTTTTAATTCCTATTTTACTTTCTTTTGCAGTTGCAAATGTTTTGAGAATCCATCATCTTCCCAGGTTGATGGCAAGGCCCTCGTGACCCAGCTGTGAGTCACCATTCCCAGCTGGGTGGCTCTGAAGAGAGACAAGAAGCTCAGATGTGTCCCTGATTCCCCACCAGCACAGGCCAGGAACATCTGTCTGCTCCTTCCCTTCCCTCGGACGGTCCCGAGGAGGGGGCAGACAGGCAAGGAGGAAAATGAAAGGCAAAGGATCAACTGGTCATGTTGTATTAGCCAACTTAAATAATTCCTCTTGGCTGTGGAAACAGTCTTCCCATCCAAAGCTCCTTTTTCTTTTTTTTTTTTTTCCCCTTTCCTTTATATTTTTTCCCAAACAGGAACAATTTATTTCCACTTCTGGGCAGGTTCCTTGGCCAAGGGCGAGCTCTCCCTGTTGCCTCTCATGAGCCACTTCCCAGTGCCCCCCAAGTGACCTTAGAAAGTGCCTGAGGGACCCAACTTTAGTGAATAGCAAAATCAAAATATGCAAATCGAGCCTGGATTATCACATATATAATCATGCAAACATTTTTCCTGCACTGCTGCCTGTGCCCAGCTTCCTGCCCTACTGCTCTGAGTGCCTCAGCACTGTCTATAGCTGTTGAGCTGAAGCACCCGGGGATGGCTCCTGAAGCAGGAAGAGAGTTCAAGCTGCAGGATGGTTTTTCCAGACACTTTCTTTCTCATTCCCCACAAGATAGTTGCTATTCCTCCGGATTTCACTGTTATAATTTGGATGTGTCTACTTCAGAGCAAAGAGGGGATAAATGCCTCGTTCAGCCTCTTCAGTCCACTCTAGTTCTATTTTAGTTTGAGGAGCCTGTGCTACTTTGAGAGTGGGAGCAATTCCTGCCAATAACTCAATCTTTCTCTGAAGTTCAGCATTCTCATGCTGGAAAAAGAAGTGAAAAGTAAAACTGCACGATGCAGTGCAGGGAGCTGAGTCCTGCAGTCAGATTTAGGTGACAAAAAGTGCAGATCCTGAATCCTAAATGGTTTGGGTTGGAAGAGACCTTAAAGCTCATCCCATTCCACCCCTGCCACGGCAGGGACACCTTCCACTATCCCAGAGTGCAAAGCCCCATCCAACCTGGTCTTGGACACTTCCTGGGATCCAAGAGCAGCCACAGCTTTTCTGCCAGGGCTCCCCACCCTCACAAGGAAGAATTCCTTTAAGGTAGAGGTGATGAAGTTCACTTGGGCATTTTATTTCTTTACTTTTAATGCTCTATGTAGTATTTTGAGGCATATAAAATGAGCCAAACCACGAACTCTATCATTAAAAAAAAAAAAAAAAATCCATTAAAAATTTCCATTTTAAATTTGCAAGGAAAAATACCTAAACTTTTGCAAGTAATTCATTTTTACAATTCTTTTTATATCGTTTGGCTCAATTTTTTTTATGCAATCTCAAGGAATGATCAATTTTCATGACAAGACTTGTGTCCAAGCCCAAAGGAAAGCACTCCCTGTGCTATCCCAGTGTGTGTGAGATGGGAACAGTCTGTGGGCTGTGCACCAAGTGGAGAGGAAGTGTCATCCACAATATCTGAACAATGAACAGAGCACCTTCCCACAAAGTCAATTATCCTTTCTAAACAACCATCACACATGCTCAGGAGCCACATGTTGGCATTGTGATATTGTGGTATTAATATAAAAGGAAGGTTGAATTTAATTTTTTTTTAAATGTTTTCTTTTTGAGGATTAGGTTGGATATTTTCAATGTAGTTGGTAGAAGAGAGACATATTCCCAAAGCCCAAATGTTCCTGTTTGTTTCAAACTCAATAATTTTTTTTTCTGGACAAAGCATGAAATGAAAAACCAACTGTGAATCTCAGAATATTTGATTTGAGGTAAAGTGCCTCATCAGCTGATTTTTATAAAAATATACATACATCAGAAATTATATATCCACCAGTGTGGATTTGGCTTGGAATAACCTGGTCTAGTGGAAGGTTTACCTGCTCTAGGGGTAGGAATCATGGAATAGTTTGGGTTGGAAAGCATCTTGAAGCCCATCCCATTCCACCCCTGCCATTCCAACCCTTCCATATCCCAGGTTGCTCCAAACCCCATCCAACCTGGCCTTGGACACTTCCAGGTGTTCACTTAAATTAATGTTTTATAACTGTATCAGCCCCTGTGCTCATTCAAAGACTTTTCTTATTTATCCAGTTGGACATCCTAAATTACTTTTATCATAATGCTGGAGAAATAATTGTCTTACCTCTCTTAGGACGTGCTGAAGGGTTTATTCTCCCCTTGCTATCTAAGCAGTTATACTCATAAATCCTCGTGCATTCAGAACAGAATAGACTTTATATGCCTAGAAATTTCTTATGATTTCTAAGCTATTATCCCCAAATCCTAATTAACCATTATTAAAAATAATGTGTCCTTTTTAGAACGTGAGATAGAGCAGCACGATAAGATATGATGTGAAAATCCCAAACATCACAAAGTGTAATTTTGCTGCTCCAGTTTTCCTTTTTTATTAGAGATTTCCAGCACACTGCTGCATTTCCATTCCAAGTGGCAAGATTCAATAGTATATATTTTGCAAACTGCCAAAACAGAGCCATTGGATTTAGCTTTCTAATAATCAAACAACCATATAACGTGCCTGTACATGTCAGGGGCTGAAGAAAGCAAATTTATACACAACACCGTGGATTTTGTGGATAGCGATAACCCACCCAAATCTAATTTAATAAAATATTTAAAGAGGTAATAATTAATTTTTAAAGAATTGAAGTGAACCGTAACTAGGAAGAAATGTTATTGTTTATTTTTAATGCCAGAACAGTATTCCTGATGCATTTTTAATATTTCATTAAGGCAGTAACTTTCATACTGTATTTTTTCAAGTTTTTGGATCTCAGTGATACATTTTCCTTGAACAAAGGTGAAATATTGTAGGCAAACTTGAGGCTTGAACTGATACATTCTTTGAGGATCCTCTGTCAGAACTAATTAAACACAACCAGAAGTATTTTTAAACAAGCCAAGACATAACACCTGGTTGGGAGCCAGGCGAGGGCTTCTTTTTTTAGCTTGTGACTGTGTCCTTCCCATCAGATACAACTTTCTATCCTCTCTTTTCAGCTATTATTCATAATTCCTACTTTTTAGGAGAGGTATTTGCAAGCAGGGCTCTAAACCCCACCACTCCCTGTGCCCTCTAGAGTTCCAAACTGCTCTGTCTTGGTCTTTTGTTTTGGGTTTGGTGTTTTTTTTTTTTATTTTTGATGAAGTGTCTCTCACATTTCGAGCCTTTTATACTCAAAACTGTGGAAGGCTGTTTATTGCACTCTGGCTCCAGCCCTAGTTAAAGGTGTGAACTACCAAAGTGGAAGGGGGCACATGCACATTAACACTGCTGTGGGAAACATCGCCTGACAGATGGATGCATGTTAAATGGATGTTGGGAGGAAGGTGTTTGCAATAAAAATCCTGAGTATGGCATCAGAGGAAAGACCACACACCATTTTCCAACTTTATGTCTGCAATATATAAAGGTCAAGCTTGTTACAGTCCCCGTGCTTTTTACTGTCACTGACTTTGCTCTGCTGCTCTCAGAGGCTTTGACAAGGAGGTGAAGCACCAGGGTTCAAATGCCACATATAAGCTGCTCTATTTGAATTCCTACATACACAGACACATTTCTACTTGATATCTCACAGCAGTACCTCCAGAGAAGGGCAGTGGAGCTGGGGAAGGCTCTGGAGCACCAGGAGCAGCTGAGGGAGCTGGAAAGGGGCTCAGCCTGGAGAAAAGGAGCTCAGGGAGGACCTTGTGGCTCTGCAGAATTCCCTGACAGGAGGGGGCAGCTGGGGGGGCTTTGTCTCTCCTCCTCAGTATCAAACAATAGGACAAGAGGAATGACCTCAAGTTGCATCAGGAGAGGTTTAGGTTGGGTAGCAGGGAAAATGTCTTCACTGAAAGGGCTGTCCAGCCCTGGCACAGCTACCCAGGGCAGTGGTGCAGTCATCATCCCCAGAGGAATTTAAAATACCTGTGAATGTGACAGTGAGGGATATGGTCTAATGGTGGGCTTGATGATCTCAAGGATCTTTTCAACCTAACTGCTTCGAGGAACCATTAATAATTTTGCTTTTATTTTAAAAACACAGCTATTTACCAGGGTCTCTTCAGGAGCCTGAGGATCTGAGAAGCTGTGGTATAAATTGTCAGTTCATCCAGTGAAATCATACCAAAATGGTCTAAGGATAAGATGAATTTCTGCAGTTTCAGTTGCCAGTTTTTGATCTGTGGAGGATGAAGGAGATGCTCTTAACATCACCCAGTTACAGAACTGGGAATCTGACGTGCAGATCTTCCCTTGTTCGTGAAAATACATCTCCAAACAACCCTGAGAGGTGAAGTGTTGAAATCCTGGCTGAGAATATATATCCAGGATTAGGTACAGCCACCTTCAGTGGCAACAGACATCTGGGATTTCTTAGACACTCTCCTGGTTGGAAAACTGGTTATAAAAATTCTTCCTTTTTTGTCCCCAAGGTATTGTTGTCAAATGCTTTGCACCTGGAGTTTTTTCTCTCCCATTATTGAATTTTTCCTAACCCAGTGTGCAAGGAACTTAACTGGGAGCATGGTAGGGAAAAGGAGCTTCAGGCAAGAAGATCTCTCCTTATCTGACATGAATTTGATGGATCCCTTAGCTGTTCCCTGGACAGAAAATAAGACTTTCCGAGCAGAGAATTGTATTGTCTGTATTTTTGCTCTTTTCACAATATATTTTTGGCTAAACTATCTCCTTCCTACACAAGGAAATTTTGCACCCTCTACCTTAGATGAACTCATTTTTCTTTATGTATAGAGCTCTTTTTTAAACTGGGTTCATAACTCCCATTTTTATTTGCTTCTTTGCATTTTCAAATATCTAGTCCAGGGATCCTTTCACCTGAGATTATCAAGAAAAAAAAAACAAAACCAAAAACCAAACATGTGAATAACAGCTATGTACAGTTTACAACTTGCAGATTTGAATTTGTTTACATAAATTTGCAAATCTGAGAGGATCTGTGAGAAGGCTGCAGGCAGGGAACACAACACAAGTCTCAGGTTATTTGTGTGCCCTGAGTTTGCTTGGCTTTATGGAGACCTCCTTGTAAGTGGTGACAATGGATGGTTTTGAGAGTTATAAAACATCCTGACTTGATGGAAAAGTGAGCAAATTCTTCCTTCAAAACCTTTGACTTGGAGAGAGGCTTGTGAAGCCACACAACTGAAATATGAACATTCACACCCACTGTACCCACGGTTCCAAAATCCTGAGTTCTCCCTCAGGCCCAGCTCCAGCAAGCACTTACACACATGCTTAACTTTATGCACACGAGTAATCCCATTGATTTAATGGGATTATTCCCATATGTGTAGTTACACACACGGAAGTGTTTGCAGGATTGGGGTCTATTTCTCTCGCAGTGATTGGAAACCCATGGTAGAAAATGCTGTGTGCAAGGTTGGTACTGCTTGATGGACAAACATTAAACCTGAATTTTTCTACTGAAATCTGTGGGGCTGTGCCAGCTCATCCTGTCCTTTTATGTGCATGGTTTACAGTCTCTAAATGCAACACATTTGTGCCTATCACAGTATAAAAAGGGGATTGGAAAGATAATTAAGAGCAAAAATACCAAAGGTAGAAATTCTCCATGTCTAGAGGTTGCTCTGTTCCAAATCTTGATTAAAAACTTGAATTTTGTTTAGAAAATGTTCAGTTGTGTACAAAATGTTCTCCTCTCTAATGAAATAACTTGTAACTATTTCAGCTCCGAAGAAAAGGTTTACCTTTCAAATATTTAATTATTGAAGTCTATATGCACACAAATTTACAGGAGAAAAGTATTTCCAGGGAAAAATGTCTATAAATCTGGATGCTCACATGCAGGCAAACTTGCATGTACAGGATAAGCACTACAAAAAAAAAAAAATCCTCCAACCAACTATGTTAAAAATAACTGAACTTACCCTTTCCTCTGACTTGGAGAGTTTACTTTTAATTTGAAATTCTGCAGCCAAGATATTATTTAAAAATTTAAGGCAAGTAACCATCTGCCATAAATGATAGAAATGGAATATAAATAAAATAGTGCCTGTAGTATTCCGATGGAGATCACATGCCAAACGCTTCCACAGCCCAGGCAGCAGGAATTCTTTCAGATGTCAGGAATAAAGGCAGAGAAAGGAGTTGCTTTGGCCAGGACATGTTTTGCTGTGCATGGTGTATCTTGTTGGCTGTCCTGAAAGACAACATTATTAAGCAATTTGGGCTGGAGCATCATTATGCCCCATGAAGAATTTAAGGAAGATCTTGACTTGAGCATGCTGCAAGAGGAGTCCTGCTGTGCCATTTGGTATAAAAGGATAATCAGTCTTATGCCACTGGCACACTGGAACACCTAATGGGATATGCTGGGCATCAATGTTCAAGGTTTTATATAAGGTAACAGCTGCCTTGGTCAGGCAGTTAATTAAATGTGTTAATTTTCCCTACAAGCAGCAGTAGTGACAAGAGATCCGAATGGGATTTTATGACATTTCGGGGTTCCCTTATGTGATCACAGCGATGGATCGCACCCACATCATCCTTCACACCCCTGCCTTCCCCCTTTGGACGTGGGGAAATTTGGAAATTCACTCTGATTCCATGAATATTAGAGCAATGGTAATGCCCTGGTACCACTTACTGCATATTGCCAGTTGTCCCAACTCCAGTCTTGAAAAGCTGTTTGGGCTTATTCCCACACTGATATTAGTTTAGTGAGAGATGCAGCAATTCATTTACAAGGCAAAAGTGCTTTTTATTTTCTCCCTCCTATCTTACATTCCTTATTAGAAATGTTTAATGAGCAGATATGTAGCCTGGAAATAAAGCAGTGTGATATTTTTGAATAGATAGTGTGTTCTTCAGATGTAGAATTACAGAAAATTATCTCCTTGTTCTTGATAGTTTGGCTTGTACAACGTTGCAGGATGACAAATTCAACCTTTTCTGTACATTATTGCTTTCATAACATGATAATAACTCAAATGCATCAAGAGAGAGAAGGTAAATGGGGACAATTCGTGAAAAGGACTAGGAGAACATATTTAGAAGTAATGGTCTGACAAATATGCAGACTGAATAATATAAATGAACTGAACAAGTTTCCTCCCCACCAACTGGATAATACAGTGTGAAGGAAAGTGGAAGAAATGCAAAATGCCAAGTTAGGCATGTGAGGACTGACCAAAAATGAGTCACACTCCCACGCTTTTGGCTCACAATTTGAAATATTTGTTTTTAGTTGATTGGGTAGCCACTAAAAGTATATGGTGAGCTTTGTTTGAATTTGATCTGTCACTTTTTTTTTGATGGGTGACAATGATTTTATGACATATGTCACGTTGTGTCACATCACTCACAACACATCAAGTCACACTCTATCCCATCATTTCTGAAGGCAATAATGCCACTCAACACGACGTGACGTGACGAGATCTAACGCAACTCAGCAGCTCAACAAACAACGGGAAACTTTTGTAGGTGTGACATGGATCCCCGAAATCCCATTGGGATGAGCCTTGGGAAGATCCCAGGAGTTAAGTTTGCAAAATGGGGCAGCTGAGTGACTTCTGTCTTCATGCAGGTGGGCTCTGAGTTACTCAGTGCAGAGAGGCAGGGAGTAGCTCCTCTAGGCATGGTGGGAGTCTGATTTTAGGCTTGGTGGTAAAAGTGAGTTCTTCAAGACAAAACTTGCTGGAAAGATGAGTCCTATGCCTGAAATGTGACAAGATTGGAACGGTCTCTGACCTGAAAGGTTGAGTGTCTTTAAGTGTTTTAGAGCTTTTAAAATTTCTGAAACCTCGGAGGACGTCCTCAGCATAAACATTACTTTAAGCCAGGGTTTAGCTGGATGTGGTCTTCTAACATATTTCAAACGAAAATGGCTGCAATCTTTATGAGTTCTCCCCTCATTTTCTAACAATTATCTCCTTTCCTGTGTTATCTCCTTTCCAGTGTTTGTGTTGTACATGGTGTCTTATCTCTTCTTACTGACTGCAGCAAACTATGTCCATGTGCACACACAAAGGGCCTTCAGCTACATGAGCAGCAGAGTATTTCCATTTAAACACACTATTTAAGCACAAAATGGGCAGTTCCCTCAATGTTTGAAGATTTCACTACAAGATCCTGAATTTCTCTGGCAGGATTGCACCACAGATATTTTTCAGGTAGGTGAAACTCCTTTAGCCATGTGCACAACCAAAGATCAGGTTCTTGCTAATCCAAAGCTACACTTGGCTCATCAGTCCAATTTATCACCAGGTTTCTTACACTGTTTGGTCAGTGAAGCCTCTGAACAGAGTTTATCTGCATATTGCAAAATCAGGGATGGAAGCCTCATCCCTGGAAGTGTCCAAGGTCAGGTTGGATGGGGCTTGGAGCAGCCTGGGATAGTGGAAGGTGTCCCTGCTCATGGTAGGGCATTGGAATGAGATGGTCTCACTCTCGTTTGGTGAGTACTGACACGATGTTCAAAGGACTGCTTGTGGCTCTGAAGTCAAACAGAAAGATGGACTTAGCTTTCTGAACTTTTGCACCACCCTCTTTCCTTGATTTTGTGCTAATGAGCTCCTTGTATATCCTTTACTATTCTTCAGGTCTGGTTTTCCCTGTTAATTATCTTGGAAATCATCCTTGATGTCTGGAGTTTTCATTATGCTCTAGGGCAGAAGAGAACTGAGCTGTGTAACACCCACCCCCCTTCCCTTGGTGACATTTTCCCATCTGAAAAAAAAAAAAAAAACCTACCCTTCCTGCAGTTCTCTACCTTTCTTTTCAAAATGCTGCTAAGTAATTTACAGACTGAGTAACTTGAGATTCCTCCACCTTTCCTGCACACACCGACGAGGAACTCGTGTAAATTCTCACTTTACTACCACACCTGTTAGAAATCACTGCTGCAGCTTAGGTGTGAAAAAATGTGGCTGTCCTATACCTAGTCAGAAATCCATCCCAGGCTCGGTGTAAGTGCATCACCACTGCTATAAAACAGGCACAACTACTTTGGTGACACTCACTGTTACTGTACGTTGACAAGTTCCCATTTAATTTACTACATATGGTTCCACGTCTCCATAGCTACTCTCGTGAATTCATTATTCATTAAATAAGTGATGAATTTACTTAAATATTGCGGCCACATGGCCGACACAAATGCATTCTAATATTATTAACACGTTGCCAACTTGCAACTCTTCGAAGTCTGAGTAAATGTTTTGACAAGAAGAGGCAGCAAGAACAAATAAGTAGTAGCAGCCTAGATGAAGTTCAGCCATAGTTCTAACAGCTTTAAAGTCTTAACAGTGTTTTCACTGGGGCAGTACCAGATAAATTGCTCTTATGTGTGCATACAAGAGACTAAAATTCCTTTGAAAGTTTATAATTTCTCATGGGAAAACACAACATAAAAGTTACTTTTACTCATAGAAAAACAACACCATATTTTCCTGTCAACCTTTGCTGTTGGGAATTTCAAACTTTTTGCATTTTTTCCCTGTGATTCTTTGTCGACCCAAGGGACAGGCGTTTACAACATAATTTACTTTCAGCGTGTCTCTGTAAATCACTGTAATACTATCTATGGCTAGTGGGAAAAAAAAAAGCAGCAGCTCTCTCCAGTTGGACTGACAAACCACTTTTCCAAGACTTCAACAGCAAAGCAAAACCCCTCATTTCATCAGGGCAGCACTGACATGGAGAGATTCTCAAAAGAAATGTATTTTATATGAATTTTTGTATTTAGAAGTTGTAATATTTATTGGGAAATATCTATTGAACTGTATTTACTTGCAGCAAAATATTCAGAATGTGTAAAGTATAAAACATAACTTGATGGGAAAATTCTGGTGCAGAAAGAAAACCACTGATGTTTCATGTTTGGAAATATCAATGTGGTTTTTTCCTACTGTTCTTAAGGCCTGTTGTTGTCACTGTTGTTGTACAGGCTTAACAGTGTTGTCAGAGGTGAGGAGCTTTAAGCACAGACTGCCATAAAAAAGCTGGAAACCTGTAGAGCCTTTCAGCCTCACTTTTTGAGACTGCTGCTAATATCAAGGCTCATTCAGTTTTACATTAGAACTTGATGACTTGCACATTGGTTGAACCTTCACCTTTTACAACCTTAATGGGGATTTATTAGCTATTTCACAGTGTGTAAATTTGAATCTAGGTCAGATGAGGAAGAAAAATAGGGCAAATCTGGGCCTTAAGTATAACCTGCATATAATATATCAGGATAAAAAAAAGGTGCAAAATTAAACAGATGATTAAAAGTGTCTAGAACAGGCAGAGTTTGAAAAAAGAGCTTGATAAATTAGGGGTGTAGGTAGGATTTTTTTTTTTTGAGTTCAAACTCAGGTGACTGGTGAAAGTCTGGCTTCCACACAAATTCAGCAGATTAAGGAGTTAAAATAGCTTGTTAACCTGTTTCTGCTAACTGCTCGCAAGAGGAAATGTAACACAGGTGTGTTTGATATTCACAAGATTAAAGCCTTTGTCTACCATCAAATGTTCACCACATTAAAGTCCTTTTAATGAGGTATTGGGAGATAATGAATGTAAGCCTCTAATTCACTGCAGCAGAGACAGCCTGCCCCTGCTCTGACCCCGCTGCAGCCAGGTACCCAAACCACAGATTAGTCACACTTCCACCAAAGATGTGTGCAGAAGGGAACAGCCACTACCTGCTGCTGTCCTGCCCTGCTAAAAATGATCTGGTTCAGGTGCCTCGAATTATCTGCAGCCTGACACCATCAGATATTCCCCATGTCACAGCACTCATTCCTTAGCAGCTCCTTCAGGAAGGTTATCTGGGGGGGAAAAGCACAGCTGGTGTGAGGAGGAAGGATTTTAATAATGTGCGTGCATAAATTAGGCAAAAATGGGTATAAATTAATACTATTTGTGTTATTAATGTTATCATTCGTTCTGGTACTTAGTGATGTTCAGAAAGTCAGGATCTGGAGTGAATAAAGGTTGGAAAGGCCTCTGTGGTTCATCCAGCTCTGCACTCACTGCCCCATGTATCCACCCCCCCGCTAAGCTAAGGTACACTGCCTGTTTGCTTATTCTTAATAGAATAAGCTCCAAATAAAAATAAAATTAAGATCCTGAAAGGTTCTCCAAACCAGATTTATTTTGGCATGCATATGCAGGAAACTATGTACTGTAGCAAGTTTTAAATACTGTATTTGGACACTAATTCTCAACTGCCGTCATCAGTTTGCTGACAGCCATCTGCTTGGACCCTGCTCCTTCCTCCCGTTCAGCACCGTTGAAGTAAAATATTGACAGAAACAACTTCTGCAGCAAAAGTGGAAAAGTTAATGGCATAACTGAAGTCACACAGGATTTTTCTCTAATGTTCTGGAGCTCTCCTACAATTTCGTTTTACTCATGCCTTAATTTAGAAGTGTCCCACCCCGGCTTAAAAATAGGCCGTTGTGTAGCCAGCTATCTATAGATGGCACAGGTTCCTGAAGAGAGAGCTGTAGCTGCAAGTGCCTCCTGTACAGTTCATGTGACTCCACAAAATGAGTAATGCACATGCTCCTGGAGGAGCTGACACACCGGGAGGGATGTTGTCAGTCAGAGCTGGGAAAAGAAGTCATCACTCTAAGGTTGTCACCGTGGCTGCCAAAATCTGCTGCAACACGAGCAGCAGATTGATAGAATTCAAATTTACCTGCAGAAACATTTTGAGCAGTGATGTAGGCAGCCTATGCAATCCTTTACATCACTGCACACTGCTGGCTCAGAGCTCCTGGGGTGGCTTGGACACTTCCAGAATGATCCTCAGCCTCCTTGGGCTGAGATTTTGTTTTGTTCTGTACATGCCTTGTGATGTTCCTCACCTTAATGAGTCTGAGATGCTCCAGCTCAGCACAGAGCAAGCTCTACCTTCAGCTCTTTGTGTGAAATGTCATTAAAGCTCTTGCACAGGTCGCAGGGCAATGCACAACAAAAGACTTTGCCACTAATTATTTCAAAAAGGAGAGTGAACGTGAGCTCATGTACACACACACATACAGATATACGTTCACATAAATAATTAATTTGTCATACCTATTTATAATACATGAATCTTTTATGTTTTATGGTGATTCCATTGCAGTTTTCAGATTTACATCTCTTATTAAATTCCCCACACAACAAAACACAGTACGATGGAAATATATAGCCCTACAAACTGATTCAAGATTCCTAATCCAAGTGGTCTCACTGTCTGCAATATTCCTTTCTAAATTGTGCCATTACATCCCACAAATCCACTTGCAATGAAAAGTAATTTCTTTTTATTCTCTTACAGCTTTGTGGGAGAAAGGAGGAAAGAATCTACCCCCTAAAGAACAGCACAACAATTTGCAGGCTGAACTCTCTAACACACACAACCTCCTCTGTGCTTCTGCAGACACAGACCCACCAGCCCTGTGAGAAGATGAGTGTGTTTACTACATCGAAGAGATCAGCAGTAGATTTAGTGGAGAGAGTAAAGCCTTTGGGCAGATGAGAAAAATTCTAAAAAATCCACTTTCCAAGCAGGAAATTTGATGAGTGATGCAGAGAGCGTGGCAGAAGCTGAAAACTGCATGCAAAGACAATGCCTCAGTGTCAAACCCAACACATGAAAACAGGAACAAGACATATTTTTGAGAAATGTTTTATATGTTTGACCTGGGTTTTGGTTTTTTTTTTCCCTCCCCATAAAGAAAAAATAAATCAGTCTGTTCCACCACCCTGAGAGAGTGCCTCAACTCCCACTTCTTGCCTGGTGCACAGCAGGTGAGGGAGGTGAGCCCCCAGCACTCTCCATGATGGGCAGAGTAGTGAGAGGCTCCTTCTCCTCTCCTGTTCACTTCTGTCATCCCTGTTCACAGTTTTCTCCCTCACTTTGGGATAACCTCTCCAAAATTTGTTTTAAAGTTCTTCACCTCTCTTCTCCAAGTGGTCAACAGCTCCAAATCTCTTCACAGACCATGCAAGTCTCTCTGTCCCCACATATCAGGTGACAAACACAGCCAGAAGTCCCCAGTCTGCACTTCCTGAAGCCCTAAAGAAATTGTTTTCTTCTGCAAGCAGTTCTCTAGACTGAAAGATGAGAGTTCAGTGTGGAAATAGATATTATTGTAAACAGCCTGTCACACATGTGGTGAGGATGGCTTACCAGCCTCACCAGGACACCTTGCAGCTTCTTTTTCATGGTCTGAAACTGGAGGTGCTGATGCATCCTCAGAAAGCCACAGGCAGAAACCACACAAAGAGATTAAAGATGTGATAGGGAGAGGCAGGAGGAAATGCTCCTGCTCATTTTCTTCTCTGTGTTCTTCTGAAGGTAAAGCCAGCAGCACCTCCTGCACAGGTCCATGGGTTTCCAGAATGACCTTTGGAAGTTTCTGTCTGTTTTCCAAAGGAAAAAAGCAGCAGCAAAGCCAGAGCATGGAAAAATACTCAGCAAAATCAAGCATGACAGAAAAACTGTGCAAAGACATTGCTGTTCTTCACTCAGTCTTTTTCTCCTGCTCTCCACTCAGCCTTTTTCTCCTGCTCTCCACCTACAAGGGAGAAGCAAAGGAGACCCAACACAGCTTTGCTGCCTCTGTGCACATTAATTTCTGAAAAATCCCTGGAAAATGTGGTAACATTTAGCTCCACATGTTAAAGAAGGTGCTTTCTGGCTCTGTTTTCTTACTAGCTCTGCCTGCTTCTGTGCTGTGCAGCTCCTTGTGACTGTGCAGCCAGGAGGTGACTTTTTCCAAAGTTCAGCCACTTAGAACATTTAGATATTTTAGAGCAGAACATTTTAGAAGTCACAGCAATTTCTGAGATACTGAAGAGGGCATTTGTTGGTTTGAATGGAACTCTTTATTTTAATTTGCAAAGAAATGTATAACCAGGACTCCAGTGATCAAAATCCATGCCTGATGAGTGACATTGCAAATTATTTTGCTTTTGTAGCATCTTTATGCAAATGACTGTAAGGTTCCTCAATATTTGACATGAGGATGTATTTATTAAAGTGTAAATAGCACAAACAAGCATTGTTACTGCAGGCAGACACATTATTAAAGGGTTCATAGCAAACAAACAGGCTTTCAGAACTGGATTAGAAACCTGATTTACCTGCAGGTAAATAACACAAGGAAGAGACAAAATATCAGGTGAATATCAAATAGAAGTGTTCAAGGCTGGGTTGGATGGGGCTTGGAGCAACCTGATCTAGCAGAAAATGTTGGAACAAAGATGGTCTTTAAGGTCCACCCCACACCAAACAATTCTCAGGTTTAATGATTTTATCATACATTTGGGATAATAAAAGGAAAAAAAAATCTCTTGGGCATCTTACAAACAAGTCAGAATATGAAAAATCTTGTTGCCTGCTGTGGTGTGGTGGCATCAGAGAGATTGTGACAATCTGGAGTCCATCAGAGCTGCTGCCCCTGAGGGGGCAAAAGGCACCAGTGAATGTCCAGCTGCAGCCAAGGCCTGCTTGGGGCATTCCTGCTGTAAAACCACCACGGCTCCAACCCAAAAGCTGGAAAAGAAGAGGAAAATCACTGAAGGTTCTTTTCTATAAATACTTCCCAGGCAAGAGGAGCGCTGCAACACAAACTGCTGCTTGCTTTGGTGCCTCTGCTGCCAGCACTGGTGTCAGCTGAGCCTTCCAAGCTGGCAGCTGACGTCACCGCAGGAGCGCCAAGATCTCCAGGAGCAAAGTGTCACCAAAGAGAGCATCTCCCTTCCCAGCAAAGCCAGTCCCTCCCCATGAAGAGCCTGTGTGAGAAATGCTCTCTGCAGCCTGCCCTAATTGTGAGGCCACACTTTCCTTTAATGAGTTTCCTAGAAGTTCACACCAAGTTTCCTTAGTGACACAGGTGGGGTTTCACGGATCTCCAGCCAGGGCTGTCGTTATCAGAGGACGGGGTTCCAATTTCTGATTAATGAAAATTGTAATTATGTACAGATAATGGGGAGGCAGAGGGAGAGAGAGAGACGTTTCCATGTTACTTTAAACAAAGAAGAGTTAAGGCCTTATCTTAACTATGCATTGGCACTGCAATGCGAAATGGTCATGCAAAATTAATTTTTAATGTGTTCAATTTATATTAAAAATTTCTGCAAGTGTGTGAATTTTTTTTCTAAGGCTGAAGTGCTACTTCATTTACAATATTCCCTGAAGGTGTTTTTTTTTTAAAGAGACTCTTAAACTGAAGCCATTTTAAGGGTTTTATGAGACATTATGTGAGCTTTCATATGCAAGTTAGTCGTTAAGTACCAGATATTATATTCTGTAATATGCTTAAGTGATATTAGAGGCTGTATATAGCCTGCAGTAATGGCTATTGCTGCTTTTTTAATTTATCAAGAAAATGTTGCTTAAATAAGGAGCAAATCAGTGCTTGGGTGTTAGAAAATATAAATGTAAAGGAAGTAACAATATTGTTGTGACATATTTTGTGCTCTCAGCTTCACTGGGGAGTAAAACCAGGGTCTGCTTTCTCCTACTCCTGCTAGAAAAAATGGCAAGTCCCATATATACCATGCTCGACATATATAAAAAAGAGAAATTTCACTTAACAGTCATTGCTCCTCATGACTTCATGAGAATTAATATCATGCCTCTGCTAACTGGATTTTTTTTTATCATATGATTCCTGGCATTCAAACAAAGTAGCAACTCACATTTGGACTTAAAGGAGTGAAGCCTTTGAATGCTCAGCCTACAAAGGGAAATGTTTTTGTTAAGCTGGATTCACTGGTCAAGCTATAAAAGACAGGATAAAAAAAAAATCCCAACAAACCAACCCTCACATGGTGAACAAACTTGCTATTTTTTTCTCCTCCCTCCCTCCCTTAAGAGCCAGAGGAAGAAAAAAAGAGAAAGCTTTAAGCTGACAAGCTTGTAGAAATATAAAAGTCACTTGACTTTTCTTTCAGATGTGCCTCTTGCTCCATGTCCTGACACTGAAATAAAGCCCTCCTGTAGCTGTGCTGCAGAGAGGGGACACAGGAGAGTTTTGGACTGACAGCCCTTGGCAGTGACACCTCCTGTTGGCCACAGAGTCCCCCACCTGCCCCGACCCCTGTGTGGAGCCCAGCTGACTGCACAGCTCGCTCTGCTCAAAATATTCCTGCTCTAACCACGGACCCCTCTCCTGTGCCCAGCTGCAAACTCTGCTCTCAGGCAGACTTGTGATTGAAGAAATGTATTTCAAATGAAAAATAATCTTTTCCATTTTCTTCCCTTCTCCCAGCTGCTGATTCCCACCCTGATTCCTGTTCTGGAGCTGTGATTAATACTATTTTTTTTTTTTTTAAATCACATCATCTTTCTCTCTCTGCCTCTCCTCCCCCTCCTCTTCCCAGTCCTCCTCACAGCTGTGGATCCTCACTCCTCCTTCCAGTTGCCTCTGCTGTCGTCCCTGCTCTCCTCCCTCCCCCAGCTCCCTTAAATATTTCAGAGGAAAGTAATCCAGCTTCATCCAGGCTTTATGGCACTGCCTCTCCTCTTGTCTGCACTTATCCTCTGGTGCTGCCTTTGGGAGGAACGAGGCCCTCGGCACCCTCAAATCCCTGGAATCAGCCTCCTTAACGAACTCGCTCCAAACGAGCCTCGAGCTGGGCACCAAATTGCCAATATGGGCCCAGCCAGTCCTGGCCAAGGGATTTGAGGGCTCTGCATTGAAGAGCAGTTTTGCAGGGGACACATGGGGCTCTCCAAGTGAGGCAGCTAAAGCCTGGGATAAACATCTCCAGGCTCCCGCTGCCCGGGCTCCGCCTGCTCGCTGACCTCACGTGGAGCGCCTGAAATCCGGTTAATGCCAGGAGCCAGTGGTCCAGAGGGATCCTCCTGGCAGGGAGGAGATGGCCAGAGAGCAGCAGGTCCGTGCTCCAGGGGGAAAGGAGGTCAGGGTGGGGTCAGGAGCTTTCCCTTGCAGGGTAAGCCCTGCTCTGCACATTTTTTTAACAGTTTATGACTATGATGAATTCTCTTCGTGGACCAAAAAACCTTGGCCCCAGCCTCTTGAGTCTACAGTAGCTGTCAGGAGAACCATATATCCACCAAAACACAGGAACATTCCTGCTTTCATCACGAAATGCTCATCAATGGCTCCCCAGTCCCAGCATGAGGAAAACACAGGAGTCCCCCAGGGCAATAATCCTGATGTCTCCAGTGCAGACATGGAGATTTCCCGTGGTTAGTGCACAAGCTGATGCTGTGATCTGCCCATTATCCCTTCATGAAGGTGGCTTTTGAGTCTCTCTGAGGGCATTCCTGCCATGCATTCCCACCTTCTCTGGCTGAGCAAGCACTGCCAGGTGCATCCACAATTGTCCCTTGCTCTGGCAAATTCATGGGGAGCTTGGACTGAAGATTAACAGAAGATGAAACAAAACTGAACAAACACATAAAGCAGCAATAAATACAATGAATATCCCAACACCTGAACCACCTCCTGTCCCTGCTGTGCACTGTGCTCCCTCCCCAGGGTGACCTCCAGCATCACTCTGCTCCCTCTTCCACAGCCACTCCTAAGCTCTGAGTTCAGGAGCCAACTTTTAACCAGCATTAAGCTCTTTCATATGGCCCAAACCATTTTACCTTTTCCCCAAGGATGTCTCTGCACAGAGGTTTCCTGTCAGTGTCCGTGTGGTCAAAGGGCAATTAGGCTTTTCTCCTGCAATTTGGAGCCTGAACTGGTTTAATCTGTGATAGGCAACACAAGCATCTGCTTCTCTTCTCCCTCCCACCCCCTCCTCATGCACACACAAAGCCTCATTATATTAATAAAATATTTTCCCATCCTTCACCTGATTAGCTGCCTGCAGGTGCCTGTGAGCCCATTTTCCATGAAAAATGTGTGTGTGCATTTACACCCATACGTGCCAATGCACCTTCCCCTGATTATATACAAACAGATGTTTATATATAGAATGCATATTATAAATTTAAATTGATACAGGAACGTAAATCTGAATAAATCACAGCTAAGCTGCAGCTTAAAATAAACATTCTGGAAAAAAAATAAGCAAATAAACTTTTTTTTTTTTGGCAGAATGTTTATTTATTTAACAACAGTGATGCAGTTGCTTACACTTTCTACAAATGTTTTATCTCTTCTTCCTCCGCACCTGTCCCTGAGTGAATAGAGCCACATCTGTCTCATCTTGGCATAACAAGTACACATCTACATCTGTGAAAGATGATTCCATTTTTGAAGGAAACACTGTCTACTTTTACACTCCTGCAGTCTGCTAGAAATTATTACACAATGGATTTTGTGTCTTGCAGGAAGGCTGCTAAATAGTGAATAGAGAGTTTGGAAATGGTACAACGAAAGTAATGCCCTACTTTAACAAATAGACAGCTACATATAAATATATATTTATTCTAAACTTTATGGGTAAGAGAGACCCACTTATTAATGTTACCTTCATTTTACTCTTTCTGGTGTAGAGGACTCAGTTAAAAAGCTCAGGAAATGGGAACTGTAGAGTAGAGGGTAATAATAGGATATAGATGCTTTCACCCATCAGCTGCCATATCAGAGCCTACATGAAATTGATAATGACTAGAAAAATAGTTGGAAAAACCCTTCCCTGTGAGGGTACTGAGGCCCTGGCACAGGGTGCCCAGAGAAGATGTGGCTGCCCCTGGATCCCTGGAAGTGCCCAAGGCCAAGTTGAACAGGGCTTGGAGCACACTGGGACAGTGGAGTTAGCACTGACAGTGGGCTCTTGGTTGAGAGCTGCCATGTGCTGTCCAAGGTTATGTCATTAATGACATTCAGCAGCTCATTAAATAAATGAAGAGGTGAGCTTTGGATGATAAGGGTTTAATGAGGTAAAACTGAAACAGCCAAAAGCCTCTCCAGTGACACTGAACTGATGAGCAGCACTGGCTTTGCTGC
Organism: Notiomystis cincta; assembly: GCA_013398075.1. Lineage (NCBI taxonomy): Eukaryota > Metazoa > Chordata > Aves > Passeriformes > Notiomystidae > Notiomystis > Notiomystis cincta. Next base: position 67,665 of record VZRX01018377.1, on the reverse strand, counting down.
TCATCTTTCTTTTGTGGGCTTGACTATCAAAGCTGAAGTCAAATTACAGTTAAGGTGAAGTGTCCTGAAGCTCCTCTGTTGTATTTTCCTCACCGTTATTACCTCCACTGCCCCCGACAGCTCTTGTAGTGATGTATCAAAAGATGTGAAAGCAGTGCAGGAGGGCCATCCATCCGTCCGTCCATCCGTCCATGCATCCATGCATCCATGCATCCATGCATCCATGCATCCATGCATCCATGCATCCATCCATCCATCCATCCATCCATCCATCCATCCATCCATCCATCCATCCATCCATCCATCCATCCATCCATCCATCCATCCATCCATCCATCCATCCATCCATCCATCCATCCATCCATCCATCCATCCATCCATCCATCTTTCCTCACTTCTCACCTGCAGGGATGACCCCAGGAAGAACACTGATCCAAGGCATTGCAGCACCTCTTCTACCTGGCACAGGCTGTGTTTTACTCTGTACCAACATGTTTGTGTCTGCTGACCAACCAGATAAACAGCATGGCAAAGAAATTTCACTGGAAAACAAGGCCTGCTCAGGAAAGAGAAACTTTTTTCTATGTGACAAAATCTGCCTGTAGTAAAATTTCATTCAGCACTTCCCATCTCTCCCTATTTTTCATCTTTTGCCAGCCTGGAGTTCTTGTGCAAAGTGTGAGAAGCCTTCCTTGCTTTCTCAGCTACGGAGAGTCTTCTAACAAAAAAAAAAAAAATAAAAAAATTAGTAAATGCAGAAGTGACAGCATTATTTTTGAAGACAAATGTTATTTCTCTATCAGGTTGTCTGTTGCTTTTCCTTCACTGTGTTGCAGGACAGAGAGAGAGATGAAAGCAACAGCGATTCACTATTTCAAAACATTCTGAAACGTGCTCACATCAAAACAAAATCAATGTGTTCAGGAGTGTGATTTCAGAATAGAAATATTTTATGGAGGAAATGAATCCAAATCAGAACACATTATAAGTTGTAATTAATTTAATGGTTTAAAACATACATAAAGATTTAAGGAGGCATTTTCCTGGTAGCTGCATCATTCTAAGAAAAGGTCAGTCCTTAATAGTTCAACACCAGGACTGATTTTCTTTTAAGGAAAGTTTGGAAGGCAGAGCACAATATTGAGGTATTGATATGCAGGTCTCAGATGCCATGATGCCAACCCTCTTCCTT